>JXSR01S001246.1:8819-21931 GCA_000969725.1 Ophiothrix spiculata | reverse complement strand
ACTTTCTTAATTTTGCTCCAACGAAATTCATTGACCCAACGTATTTCTTCCGAATAAATCATTGTTAATATATAATAAGTCTACTTTACTTATTTTTCCCCCTAATTAAAAACTTGGTAATGGTTATAAAACACTTTATCCATAACATTATTTTGTATGGTTCAAACATAAGTTCAATGACCTTCAAACAACCCAGAACCAATTTCAACCTTGGTGGCTGGGAAAATTAAGCATTTGATCTTGCTGTACGAATTAACAAAATTTTTGAACTCTCAAAAAACAAAGACCCAATTTCAATCTATGTTACTGGGAAACTTAGGAATTAAAGTTTTCTGTACGAATTAAATATATTGCAGAATTCTCAAACAACCCAGAACCAATTTCAACCTTAATGGCTTGGACAATTAAGAATTTGATCTTGCTGTACGAATTAAAAACAGTGTAAAACCATCAAACAACCAAGAACCATTTTCAACCTTAATGGCTGGGAAAAGTAAGAATTAAATCTTGCTGTACGAATTAAAAATGATGTAGAACTTTAACCGATTTCAACCTTAGTGGCCGGCTGGGAAAATTAGGAATTAAAGCTTGCTGTACGAATTAAAAATAGTGTAGTACTCTCAAACAACACAGAACCAATTTCAACCTATGTTGCTGGGAAAATTAAGAATTAAAGCGTACGAATTGAAATAATAATTAAAATAAAATTAAAATAATATGGACATCGTTTCCATTTCAATCACCTTATATCTATTATCTTTTTTTAAATAGATTGTATTATCTAATTTTTGAACAACATCAGATTCCTGTAGTTTTTAAGAGTTTTAAATCGAGATAACTTGGCATAATTTGAAAAGGAAGGGATTCCTCGTCAATGTTGCTTCAATGCTTGTTACATGTATAGCGGGATGTGTTTTGATACTTGTAGTCGCATAACAGCTGGTAAAATCGAATAAGTTTAAAAGCTGGAATCAGTGTCGATGTTCATTGCCTTTGGTGTTGCAAAAAGATCCATTAAAGTTTTGAAAGAATCTTATTTCTTACGCAGTCATGAAAGGTATTGTTGGAAAATGTTGTGCCAATCTCATAAAAGAAATGTTGATGTAGATTTATGATAAAGCAGTTATCCTATCCTTATCTTTCGGTATAACCCCTCATATTTGTAATCTTTCTACTTAAATGGAATCAATTACTTGTTTTTAAATAAATGTAAATATATTCCATATTTTTTAGGATAAAGTCGTTATAAGTGTTTATCACTGCTTTCCATGAGAGTCCTCTTTTTTTCGGATTTGCAATCAATTAAAATCCAGAGGTGAACTGGAAATCGAACCAAGGACTCATTGGAAAGGCTGCTGTGCTGTGCAACGCGCTTCATTCTAGTATTTTACTTTTAGATACTTTTCATTTGCCGTGCTATATTTACTATTCTTGCCTTCTTCAAGCATCGGTAAAACATGTCTCTTGTGTTACAAAGATCGTATCAAGGAAAACGTACTTCTCCTTAATAAATGAAGAATGAGTTTAAAATTCAAACAGCGACTACATTAACTTCATAGACACAATCAGTGGGGGTAGAATATGTATTCATAGTATATAATAGGTATCACTACTCTTGTGGAAGCGCCATTTACTTGTACACAAAATTGTGGAAAATTACCAAATGTTATCACATCAAAGCGTAAAACCTTACAAGAAAGATATTTTCACACTTTGGAAGATAAACACTTCTAGTATTGCAACAGAAAATAAATCATTTCATGTGTTGCATTGAGTCATTGTAATTTCCTGGTTTTATTATAATTCGTTTCTGTGGTATTGTTTTATTATCATGTTACAATTTTTCTGACCTATTCACGACTTACGATTTATTTTAGACAGTAATGTTGCCCCAGAAAGCAATATAAAATAACCTTGAATTTAGTCTTGTGATGCAAATTGATTTGTGTCACCTTTATACTGGCGTCGTCAAACAGCTCTGCAAACATGGGCGTCATTTCAGGGGGGACAGGGGGACACGTCTCCCCACATTTTGAAGGGTGGGGGACACAATATCAAGTGTCCCCCACGTTTTTGAATACAAACGATTTATTTGCCCCCACACTTCAAAATGAAATGACGCCCATATCTGCAAAGGGGGAAATTTCAAACCGTTGGCACTGAAGATTAAATTTACGTATCGATTTATTGTGTGCTTCTTGTATGTTTCCTATCAAGGTAAGGTGATCTTTACTAGAGATGATAACTTGAAATTGAAATCAAGAATATATTTCTGCCTGAACAGTGTGAAGTAGTGGCAAGCGGGAGTGCAATGTCTCCACCGAGCTTACTTGTTTTTAGAAATTAGATTTGGTTAAAATTATCTCATTTTTACTAGACCTTAACCAGACACAACTAATTAGATATAGAATAATAATAAAGTAAGGATACGATGATACTCAAACTCAACGATGTGAATAATCTTAAGATATTCTTAAAGATGCTACAATATGTTTGTTTGGTCAGTTTGATAGATTTCGAGTCTCTTAAACTAATATCCCAGAATCTCGCGAGTACTGTGCAAATTATAATTTATATTTATTTTAAAGATGAAAGAATGTACAGCTGTGTTACCGAAAAATATGGTAAAAGTGTGTTCTTTGCAGGGAACATATTGGTTAAGTCGCAATTTGAAAGAATAATGACATAATATTATTTCATGTAAAAATTAATCGGATGTATATTTTGCTAAAGAAAAACACGTTTATTTCAATGTAATTAATATTGTGATGAATAATTAGTAGGTCAATACTAAATGTATTTAAAATGTCGCCCTCAACCGTTTTTATTATAAATCTAATAATATTACGCAACGCTCGATATTGTATCTTAAAATAGCTGAATGTAAACACTTTATTTAAGACGTTACCTGGAGATAATATTTTATATTTCATATGTATTGAATTGAGTATTGTTACTTCTATTTAGCTCTCGGGAACAAATAAATTACATAAATGAGACCTGTCTCTACAAAATGGATGGAAATTTGCAAATTTCAAGTTTTAGATTATACATATTTGAATTTTTACTTAGCTACATTGCAGAAGGTGATAGCAGTTGCAGATGATTAATTTTCTACAAAAATCGACATTTTAGGACAACATATGGGCAGGTATAATGATATATATATGTGTATGCAATTTACATCAAAAACAGACGTTGACCCAACCACCATGCATATATTCACTTCAGGGGCTGAATATGAAATATCTTCACGTATACGATTTTAAGCTCATTTTGTGAAAGTGAGTCTTAATTAAATGTTTTCACTTTGATATCGAACGCCGCTGTATGTCATACTGAGCATTACGAAAATGTGTTCAATCGAATTTCTCGTTATACTTTCATAGTTCGGCCATTCTCATGAAAATGAAAGGAAAATGTATTTCTTCATATTTGTATACATGTAAAGTTCAAAGTAAGAACCTTTTTGTTCATACTTAAGTGATATGACAAGACATATGATAAGACAATGGGAAACTCTAAGGCACAAAAACGTCTGAAATTAGGTCCAAACTCGTGCACAATAAAATGGAGTGAGGGGAATTGAATTTGCTATGTTTTCTTTCATACGTTTCTTGGACACTTGAAATTTTGCAGAGTCGTCTTTCATATTGTTGGTTATAAATTATGATCAGTCACTGTTTACTATGTCATCCATAAGAAGCGTACGGCACCTGGACTCTCCATACGGACATTCCACTCGTGGTTGAAGAGCCCAAGCATCAAGCAAAACTAAAGTAATTAATGTACATTGGTGGTTTGATATAACTTTTTGTTCATCGATGTGTTACTTCAGAAGAGTTACTACCCCATAGAGTTCATACCTGTAGATGTTCAACTTCATGTAATATAATATGTCATAACACTTCTGTCTGTGAATATGGCAGCCTTCACTCTTATTACAAAAAGCAGAAAAGCGTATAAAGATATTAAAGATATACAATATTAAGAATATGCTTGCCTCTTCAATAACCCCGGTCAATAACAGTTTCATAAAAAATGACATTAAATAGTGTATTATTTCTTTAGGTTTGTGGCAAAATAGGTAGGATAAATAAACACCAAATCCGCTCTTGACTTGTGACTGGCTGTTACTTTAACATTAAGTTCTGAATTTAAATTAAGGTAAACCTCTTTCTTTGTGCTATCTTTCTTACGGTAGCAATAAAATATGAGAGAACCAAAATACAATTTGATTATCCATTTATGTTTAATATTAATCTACCCTGGAAAACAGTTCCTTGGATTAATGTTTACTTTTATTTAATCTAAAATATCATTTTTTTTAAACGCAAATTTAATAAAATAAAGTAAGTAATTTAGCAATCCAGTTATTTGTGGCATTATGGATTAAATTTGGATCTAATTCGTGGTAACAAATAAGACAAAACATTCAAGAATATACCACTGTATATGTAATGTGGATATCGTATCTGGTTTTTATAGATTTGTTTCGTATTTGTCAACTTCATTTCTAATGCACTTTGAATATTATAGAGCATTCTGGAATACAATAATGTTTTCTCTTCTCTATTTCTTTTTAAAACATGTTGTGAATTACAGTTATTGCCTTGACCTTGAAGAAGTGATTTTAAGAAATAAGATAGTGAATTTAAACATATTTCAAAATATTTTTCATTTTACATTTTAATTTTAGTTACAGGTTACAATGTGTTGTATATATTAAGTAGGTTACAGTTGATTAATTGCCGCGGTGTTTGGTACTGTAAAGCTGTGATTTATGCAGTTTCAGATAACTAAAAGGGAAGGTTGCTTAGCTGATTGAAATAGGCTACACAAAATTAAAGAGCGTTGTAAATCTTATTATTGTCAACTGCTGAAGTCTTCGGATAGGTATTATAAGATGTATTTAGCTTGCTGACTAAGCCAATTCAGTGACTGAAATCAGACCTTCTTGTTGTGCCTCTTGGAATTCAAATTTATTGAAAGTATTTCTTCAAGACGTTTTGTCACACGTTTCCAATTATCTAAGTTCTTCATTTTGACTTGAGGCAAAGTAAACCTTAACCACACAAATGTACTGAATCGCCAACTTTGAATTGTTAATATGTGACCCGTCATATCGAAAGGTACCTTAAGGTCGGCAAAATTAAAATTGTTTTTTTGATCTCATCTGAAAGATTATATTTTAAGCTTTAAAATGACACCTTGCTTTTGGTTATTGGATGTTCGATTATAAAGTTACATCCAAATTGGTAAAAGGTATCGGGCTGATTCCGAAAACTAAAGTTCTGAGAAAATCAAGTTTAAAGTTTCTGTACTGGTTAAACGTGAATGGAGAAAGGATTTTTATCTCGGTTTTTAAAACAGTTGTCTTATGTTTTGGATGTTGGAACCTGATTAATATGATAGAATACACTTCAAAGATAACGTTTCTGATGAAATTAGAAATTCAACCTTGGACGTGATTTTTGACTACGCTCAGCTTCAATGGCCTGTATCTCGTAATTTACTATGCCGGTATTAAGGTACCTTTCGATATGACGGGTCACATATATCCAATCTTTTAAAAAATGTGTAGTTTTTCTTTGAACATTGAATAAGAAGATTTGTACAACGTTAAGAGGGCCGACTTATATTACAGGTATTGTGTCAAGCTATTAGTTATTTCCAGAATATAACAGAATGTTATGCCATTTTAATAAAGATATTATTGAAAACAATATATAGTGTAAGGGTACAGTGATCTTAAGTTGCAAATGTAGTTACCCTTATAATATAAAATGCAGTTACTCATGTCCAATGGCAAAAGAGTCATTAATAATAAGAATAAATTTAAAATACACGTTTCTTTACCTTTTGCTGTCGATGGTAATTAGTGTTTCATAAATGTCAACAATGCATTTATGAGCAAAAATTAGATTGAATGTGATAAAGTTATTACTTACTTACATGATTAACAATTGAAAATAATCATATTTCATTGAACGAAACACATTTATCTGCTATTAAATGATTTATTGTTTACAATGTAGTTTATATTCACTGTTTCTATTACATAACATGTATTTCTAAATGCAATACACTTGTGTTTGTATTCCTAAGTATTTAGTTGGCTTGCATGAGAAAACCAATATATACCGTATACGTACTGCAAGGCAAGAAAACACATTATTTATAAAAAGACGTTGTTATTTGAAAGTCAGTGATTGACGGTTTACAAAAATCAGATGTTACTGCAACGCTATAATATTAGTTTGTCTAATTGGCAATCAAAAGCTTTAACGTTACTCTACCCAAGGACTCACAACACCGAATAGATCACCTATTCAATCCTATGCTAAATGGCTTCCAGATCATGGCGGACATCTTGGGTATAAAGCGACTGGTTGCTTCAACTTATGGATTTATGTTGAGATTATGATTTACATGAAAGTGAAAACATATACATGGTAGCCATGTTAATTTTACTTTAAAAAATTCTAGACACTAAAAATCAGTTTCAAATTTCACAAAAGCAGCAGAATGTTGGTAATCTTTAACCAGTCTGACTACATTTGTACCACATTATGATTAAAAGACATTTTACCAAGAAACATAGTTCCCGCCATTTTGAATCTTTTACTTTACAGTGCAATGAAAAACATGCTCCTGCAATGCCCGTACTTGCCAACCGATTTTATTTAGTGGTGTGCGTTCTCAAGTGCCCAAATCAAGAGGCTAATGAAGTGTTTAGAAGGGAGCACAACACTAAATAACTTCTCCATTGAAACCAATGCATTTTAGCCTAGATTCTCTGAGCTTTATCATACTGGGGTGACAATATTTTGAAGTTTCAGTTAATATCAAGTTGTAGCCCATATTTTTATCTTTCAAATAACTTTTAATTGAAAAAACATTTTCCGATAAAAAATTTCGGTACGGGCTCGTAAACAGCGCCCCCGCTTTTTCCACCCAGTCAAAACGACCCCTAACCACTTTAGACATGCACCGGAACTTACGCTGCTAAATCCAATAAAAATATGGATGCCAGTTGTTTTGGATGCTATAAGTGATCACAAAACTCTAGTCATTTATATTCATAAACACAAAACCATGTCACTTGTAACCAGTTCTACTATCATTGCAAAATAATCCGTGTGGACCTATGTTTTTTACCGGGACTTTCTACCCCTACACCATTCGTGGAGTGATTTAGTGTTGTGCGGTCAGAACTAAATGAAATTGAAAGCCTTTTCTCTGTGTTGGTTTAGATTACAACGGGTTTTGTGTGTGATTTCGGAAAAGAACATTTGACTGTTGGAGGGCACAATATGTACTTGCCGAGCAAAAAATAAAGAAAAATGCGACTGGTGGCTAGAAAGGTCAGCAAGTAAACGATTAGCAAACTTGGGTGATAACTAAATTACAAAATATTTAAAATAGAATAGATTCTTAGCTTTATAACTACAAACAATGACCAAGTCTTTCAGGTGGACATATCTACAGGAAAGTGATCATATTTGACCCGTCATATCGAAAGGTACCTTAAGGGTCCCAAATGAAAATTGATTTTTTGGTCTCATCTGAAAGATTATATGTTAAGCTTTAAAATGATACCTTACTTTTGGGTATTGAATGTTCGATTGCAAAGTTACATCCAAATCGGTAAAAGTCATCGGGCTGATTCAGAAAACTATAGTTCTGAGAAAATCGAGTTTAAAGTTTCTGTACTGGTGAAACTTGAATGGAGAAAGGATTTTTACCTCGGTTTTGAAAATATTTGTTTTATGTTTTTGGATGTTAATATGATAGAATACACTTCAAAGGTAACGTTTCTGATGAAATTAGAAATTTGACCTTGGACGTGATTTTTAACTATGCTCAACTTCAATGGCCCGTATCTCGTAATTTACTATGCCTACCTTAAGGTACCTTTCGATATGACGGGTCACATATTATTTTGCCAGTCAGTGCGGGTTTTTTTTTTTTCATTTCTGTTGCACAATTCCCCTGACAATGTCAGTTATATAAAATATGTAAGATTGAATCGTATATGACAAAACGAGTTCATATTTCTCGAAAACAAGTGCTACAAATAACAGGATCGACTGACTAATTCAAGTGTGAACATGATGGTCAGTCAGTTCATTTTTAATTAAAGGGTTTTTGATAACCCTCAAATTTACGAGTGACTATTTTGCATTTACAAAATTATAAAGGAATATATTATTATAGAAAAGTAATAAAATAATTTATGTTTTCATACTCATATACTTGACAAAGCTTTTTTTTTCAATCCAGTAACAGAGTTTTTTTGATGTCTATGACTTTTTTCCCGACCTCTATCAATGCTAAAAGGTATTTGAGCTATTCATTGGTCTAAACGGTTTTTTCTACCATTAATTCATCCAATCAGGAAGTATATAGGAAGCTGTACCACTCATGTGATGTTATGGCAAGACTCGTACTGAGAAGTCTAGACAATGAAAATGGCATTGCCAAATGTCAATTGGGTACAGCATTTCAATTCGGATACCTTTTCAATACATCTAATATGTCCACCATTTGCCGGTAAATGTCAGCTATAAGTCTCTTTTCCTTATAAACTGTATTCAATAATCGAAATTGAAACCATTTTGACCAGATTGTATAATTTCTCTGAATAGGACAATGGCCCGAGTTGTTTTTATTAAGGTCAGATTTATATAAAAGTAATTTAGAGCTTATGTTTAAATGATTGTTTGTACTAAAACATACATTTTATTCTTCACTTTTAGAAGAAATTGATACGTGTGAACCATCCCATCAAACACATCTCGGCGTTCGATATCAAAATCAAAGGAGGTGCAACAACAACACACACCTATCCCTCCGTATAATATGTTACTGAAATCCTTCGTTGTAACTAGGGTTAAAGTGTAACATCTGACATCGGATGACCCCTTTATGTTAATTTCTGACGGAAATATGTAGCATAACCATGAAAATAAAATATCTACAGTATTTCATATTTTAAACTCTTAATGGAACCGATATTTAAAAAAAAATGATATATGATACCGCCACTATTAAAAAGGTTTTCAACATACATTTTGCTTTTCAAAGTTTTTCAAGTGTCCAATTCTTTTTAGTATTGACAGAGAAAACTTTACAAAGCTCCCAAAAAGCATTTACTTTATAAACCGAATGAATTTTAGGAGCTTTGTGAAATGTACATTATGATACTAATTTTTTTGAAGGATAGACTGGGTCGGATACACAACATTTTTCTTGAGATGTGTTTAAACGTGTTTTAATTTACAAATCATCAAAGTGCAGTTACATTGTCATACCTGGGGTTTTTTTTTTCTTCTTCTTTTTTAGTATAGAATAACATTGAATAGGTAAACAATAACGATCTGCAACGAATTTATACACGCAGTAAAATACAGCAACAATGGCACATTAGCATGATTAGAAAATGAACTAATGAACTCGACATTCCTACATTGTTATGTTGTGCTTTTGCTTTTTATATGATGACATTCCATTATGTACTATTTATAAAAATCCATTAAATGCACTATCCATTATTTAATTAATCATTGCGAATACATTTTGTACGTCACACACATTATCAACTTTTAACCTTTTTTTCTCGTTATAAACCGACGAAATAAATTGCAAATGTTAAACTGACGATGTAAATAATCAACTGTATCTAAAACAATCAGATATGACGTATTTTGTCTTTTATAAATGTTGATAAATGAACATTTCGCTCATTTAGATATAGTTTGTTAAAGCCACTTTTTGATTTAAAATATGCGAGCAACTAGCGCATGTTATCGTCTACCATTCAGCAATTCAACTCAAAACACTTGTTGTAGCACCGCTAAGTGTATATGGTGTTTTACCATCCCGTTAGTGGACAACAAGAGTGAACCCACGATTTGATCGTTTTAATAACAATGCTCTCAACATTATGTATTTTTAAAACCATTCTCAGTGATACACCAACTCAATACAATTCATATGAAACAACAAATTTTAAAATCCATCATTCCGTTTCGAAACTAATTCATGTCAAATTTTCGATTTTTAACAAAAAATGTCTTGCCAAAAATTGAAGTCTGGTTTCTTAAAGAAATGTTTTAATTACGTTTGGCTCATAAAAGCAGACTGATACAAATGCATTGCTGAAATGAAATTTTTAAAAAGTTGTTTCGTTACCTTTATAGGACAAAACAAAATTTGAACAGCGCCACCATTTTACCAGTTTATGCTAATTATCTCAAAATCGACTCAACCGATTTGATTTGTTTTTGCATCAAAACATGATCAACCCTATACCTTGACAATTACATAAAACAGCTTCATTGAGTAATGTTGGTTTTTGGCGCAAAATACTGGGTCCAAATGAACCGACCCCCCCCCCCTTATCCACTTAATTGTAGGCTGCTGTCCGTCGACTTTATCGTGACGTGGGTATTTCACATTCACATGCAGATTTCAATACAAACTATGACAAAAAAGTGTCTACATTCAATCAATCAATCAATCAATGATACACAGTACTTGCATTGACATGCATACCCCATTAAGGAGTCTATTCGTACATGGGATGCCGGGACCAACGGCTTTACGTGACTTCCGAACCACGGAGCAAGTAGAGTGAAGTTTCTTGCTCAAGGAAACAAGGAGACAAAAACCGCCCGGCCCGGAGCTCGAACCCACAATCTCTGTATTACGAGACCCGTGCTCTAACCGCTCGGCCACGCTCCCCTCTTATTATACATTAGCCTTGATTATTTATTTCACTCACAGAATCCCCGTTAACAACGGTAATTTTAAAATGTTTAACATTTTAACGATCTTTGGTCAAAACACTGAAAATTTTGTATAATTCGAATAATCCTATCGTTTCAAATCTCACAAGTTTGTGGTCAAGATACGTTTTATGGAATTACAAATAATAATTAGACTTGAATTGTTGCCAACAGCATTTTCGTTAAAAGTACTTGCCCGTAACATTTATGTAAAAGACTTTGTTTTTGATTTACCATGTGCAATTCCATAAGTATTTGATCAGATGATCCGAACTGCGTAAATTTGTTAACAAAATCGACTGTCAAGGGTAATGTATAATTTAGAGTCTATACCAGTCCTGATATATCAGAATATCGGAATAGTTTATCATGTGTAAGCATGCAATCTCGCAATGAACATGCCATATCAAAAGTCACGTTGTTGACAAGGGACCTTAGCTTTAAGACTCAGTCACACATTTATGTACACTATTTTGGTTATCGATATATCGGGATTGAGAGCCACAAGGCCGTATCTGTACGAAAAAAGAAGCACAAGACGGTATTTACACGTGCACCCTTTTTACGAGACATTGTCCGTTATTTTACGGCTTTCTGTAAAATTGTCTGTTATTTTATAAAATGTGCTGCCAGGCAATTGATTCCTGGCAGCACATTTTCCAAGGGAACAAAGTGTTTTAAGTTGATACATAACTCAATGTTATATTGTGATATCTGCATGGCCAACCATAACCCCTCTCCAGACTACGTGAGGAAATAAATTCTTGCAATATAATACTTCATTTGGGGTTTTTACTGCTTTTGGCGACGAATAATGACCTTGAATTAAGCATCAAAACGTATTCGATTTACTCAGCTGTCCAGTCAAGTAGAGTGTTTGTGTTGCTGAGGACCTTACCTGATATCCGTCAATATTACAATCATGTAATAAAACATATCATAACAGTTCCGTCTGGGGATGTAGCAGTCTTTATTCTAGCAACTATGACTATGAACCCCGGCTATGAACGGTTACTGATATCAATGGAGAATTGTAATAAATGTCAATTCAACTCGACTTGGTTCTCTGAAATAGTAACGAAGGGGTTGGCATTTCTCAGATGTTGCTGTTGTTGTTGTTGTCGTCGTCGTCGTCGTTGTTGTATATTATACAAATTAACTGAGACCGATTATACAATGTATAATCGGTCTCAGTTAATTTGAACTTTTAACTGTGGTTCATTACCAATCATTAGAATTGTAAATCACAGTGAAACATTTTCTTGCAATAAGTACATACGCAATAAGTAATACTCTATATAATGGAAATACACTTTAAGTTAGAAAACCGTATCTAAACGTTTATGTGAATTTATTCTTTTGCCTAATCCTGTTAAACATGTATGTAACAATGCATAATTCAAGGGTGTGGTTTAAAGCTGGAAATAATTTATGTTCAAATTTATGAAATTAAATTATTTATCTTTTTATAAAAAGTAGGCTGCAAAAGTATTATTTGCCACAGAATGTGTGATACATGCACTCAAAAAAGAAATATGTTGAATCTACTTAAAAAAATAAGTGGGACTGTGCTGCCTTAATTTTATTGAGTAAGCTGAAAAAGCCTAAATTTAAGTTCTACATACTTATTATTTAAGTTTAGAAAAAACTCAGTTGATATTAATACCTCAAACATAATTATAGTAAGTAAAAACAGCAAGCAAATATGTTTTACTCACTATATACATGTTTGAACTACTAATATGAAGTGAGTTTTTCTAAATATGTTTGCTTGTTCAGCTTACTCAATAAAATTAAGGCAGCACAGTCCCACTGATGTTTTAAGTAGATTTAACACATTTTATTGAATGATTTTTAAGTAATATTTTAAGTTAACATTAATATGTTTATTCAAGTTCGGGTAACTCAAAATTACTAAGTTGTTGTAACTCACATTTTGTTATAAATTAATTGAAATTAACGAAAAATGAATCAATTTCACTTTTTCTTGAGGAGGAGATTTCTCGATTGGTTCCTTACTAATTTCTAATTACATTTACAGACATGAGAAAATTTACCTTTGTACCTACCTGAGAATCGAACCTGGGTCCTTTTGGATCATGAGTCTGATGCTTTACCGTATGCGCCACAGAGCCATTTACATTCTCGAAAGAGCAGAACATGAATTTATATGTGAAATGTAAATGTTCCATAGTAACTCATCATAACATTGTATAAAAACTATCAAATGAATGTCTTGGACCTTCTTGTGTATATTCTTGTGTATATTAAATCATATTTGACCAGATAAACGTAAAAAATATGAATTTGGCTTCTTTT
>JXSR01S001245.1:62401-74498 GCA_000969725.1 Ophiothrix spiculata | reverse complement strand
ATTATAGCTCAAATGCGTGTTCATTTGTTTAACATTAGTGTGCAAATGTGAACACTTGCCAAACTTAAGTTGATTAAAATCAAGTGTAATAAGTTTAATTAACAATTTTTCCAATGTTCTTGGACACAGGTTACTGATAAAAAATGAAATATGGTAAAATATTTCCAGTATATGCTTTTAAGATAAACTTAAAATAGTTTAACACCTTCTGGTGTTAAAAATTAGAACGCATCCGTTTCATTTAGAGTGTATGTGTGGAATATCCAAAATATATCAAATTAAGAGCATTGAAATAAGCAAATATGGGATGTATGATGATAATTTAAAACAAAATTACAATTATAAATTTAAAATAATTTACAAATAATGAGTTTAGAGACAAAAAAAAATATTGAAGGTTTTTGCTTATAAAAGAAGTGGTGTAGTCTACTTGACAATCGAATGAAAACCCTTTTCTCAGAGAAAATATAATCTGTATAGTCTTTGCCTTCTCTTCATAGCTTTAATTCAAATATCTTCCGTATATAAGCAAACATTTAAAAAGATCTTTATGCGCTATGCATATTTTGTACGTTGTGTTTACCGATACCCCAATGGTCTGTAACCCTTTACTGGGGTATGATCCTTTTCAGAACTATTCTTGTTTAAATTGATTTCTATTTAGAACTATTCTTATTTCAAGTACTTTCTTTTATCCTGGTAAGCAATTATGATCTATCTTGCTTCTAGCAAGCAACTAGTAAGAATTGGTCATAGAATGGTTTTATGAAATGAAATTTAGTTGATTTCTAACAAGCCATTTAGAATGTTGCTAAGTCCTAGTTACTTGCTAATTTAGAATGGTTTTATGAAATTGGGCCCTGAACTGCATTTTACATTTTACACTGCCATTATAACATTATGTTATAATGGCAGTGTAAAATTTAAAATGCAGTTCAGTTACAGTTACATTACAATATGGACCAGGTTTATACCAGTTGAACGGGGAGTTGAACTACCATTTTGTCAACAGTCAAAACTTGCACAGGCCTATAATAACTTATTTTTCACCACCTTAGAGAGGGATTGGATCAGAAAGCATTATTCAGACCTTTTACCATAGACCTTTTACAACATCTCAGTTACGGTCTTATAAGCTATGTAAAGGGGCAACATGAACGAAACTGGGTCATCCTGGAAGATTTACAAAGTCATTGAGGTAACAACCTTAGGCTAAAAACTGAAAATGGTCCTCTTTTAAGTTTAAACTGGAGGGTTGCTATGTTGCATGTACTACCAAAGTTGGATTACAATCCATCAAAGTATGCAGAAGTTACAGGCGCAGGCAAATGTTAACCTTTTTCATAACAGACAACACACACAACCCCCGGGGGGGGGGGGGGGGTAACTGGGTATTCTGACCGGGTAATCACCCGCGTTACCAAAAAGGTGAGACCTGGACAGGTCTCGAGACTTGCAATATTGACCTGGTACTCTGCAAGTCTCACTTAGGGTATCAAATTTGTATTTTATGGTATCAAACTTAAAAAGAATTGTTAAATTAAGGACAATGGTGCCTTACATTGCCAAAAACATGTTTCAAATATCTAGAAACACTTCTTAAAAGTGTTCAAATAGTGTACAATTACATTTTACCAATGATTTCTTGCAATTATTATTTTGTCACAATTGCGTAAAGTCACAGATAGGGTATTCATTTGACAGGTATGGTCTCGGATAGGGTAACCATTCGAACGGATATGGTAGATTTATGGTCTCAGATAGGGTATCATTTCACTCATTTTTGCCAATTTTTGGTCTCACATAGGGTCACCTTCGGAACCTGCGGAACTCGGGTGGTTACCCGGACACAAATATCAGTTTCCCCCCCCCCCCCCCGGGCACACAACAGACAAAGTAGACAACACATGATAACGACGCAATCAGCTACTACTACTAGTACTACAATATTAGTACTACAATACAATCCTCCTTTTTCCAAACCAGAAGAATAAAAAGGGGGTCGGTCATGAGCTAGCATCAGAACATTTAAAAAAGGGGTCATTGGGTGTTCAAACTTATTTGGCAGGAGACCAGAATAAAAATGGGTCATTGGTACAAGGCCAGCTTTAAAAAGGTGGTCCCTTATAATGTAAAAGATATATTTGTTGAAATTGACATAGTCATTGTTTACGCTTTAAAGGAACAATTTTCAAAATTTAGTTTCCTGTTTTGCTTTTTATGAAAGCTCACAAATTTGAATCAGCTCATCTGTTTTGATTTTATGAGCCAATTTGTATTTTGGACAAAGCTGTCTACTTTGATGGGCAAATTGAGAAGGCCAAGTTACAAAAATTACAAGTTGATCGACCAGACTTTTTTAAAAAGTTGGTCAGGAAGGTGTTATTTTTCAGCAATTTACTATTCATTTTGGGCTCATTTTCAACAGCTGAATGTTTGCCATATAACGAGGAGGCTAATGTTATTTCCCCATTTCTCTTTACCTACTACCCCACAGATGTAGAAATTATGTTTAGTGGGTTTATGAATGATACCCAAACACTTGTATCAGGGTCGTAGGAAGGAAAATAAAAGTGATGCAGCTCTTGGTAAAAGTGGTGCGGCCTGTTGCCCCTAAATTATCAAAAATCAGGAAACAACTTAGCCTCAGAAGATAACAGTTACTAAAAAGCGAATTCGTACAGTACTGTGTTGTGGTTATTTATGCTAGGACAATAATAAAACGCATCAAATTGGATTAAATTTATCTCATTTTATTTTTTCTGGTTGAAAATTGGTGCGGCCAAAGCCCACATGGCCTACACCGTTCCGACGCCCCTGACTTGTATTATGACTTTTTTAATCTCAACCTCTTCTGATATTATTAAGTAATCAAGCAAAAGAAGAAAAATAACAAAAAGTTTTGAAATTTCTGAAAATTGGTGAGGGCGGGGACGATCAACTTGTTATTTTTGTTACTTGGCCTTATGGTTACCATATTAGACCAGTGTTCCCGCTAAGGATTTTGACTTTGCGCTGTTCTAGAACGCGCCAAAGTGACATAAAAGAAAAAAATACTGTAAACGCAATTTTTTGTTGTGCTCAGTAATTTTCACGCACAGCTAAATAAGAATTGTTTTATTTTCGCGCTTGTGAATTTTTTAACATACGTGGTAAATGCATATACAATTTTTCACAGTATATTTATATTTTAAAATAAATGTAGCGCGAAAAATACCACTTATACAGTAATAATATCTCAAAACCAGAACATGCTTCAGCTGTAAAATTACACATGAGATATAAGTGATGATTTGGTACCAAAACTAGGAAAGGAAAAAAGTTTGAAAAAAATTGAAACAATCGGGAAAAACTCCTTGTTGCTTCTTATTCTACACTCTTCCATAGATAGTGAAAAAAATGAATCACTGCTAGAATGATCTGCTAGAATTGTGATTTCAAAAAACTATCTGAATGATAACCTTATTTCCTTTTGAGATAAACCATACTAACAGACCCAGATACTAATACACATTAATGACTCTTGTAGTTTAGACACTCTGCAATATATCATAGTACTACAGTGGAAACTCGTTAACACGAAATTTTTGGGACCGAACTTGTGCTTTCAAGTACAAGCTGTCAACAAAAATCAAAGTACCAGGGCACGGGCACTAGCCTGCGACTGCATCATTGGTTAATAATAATTAAAGAGTTGTGTGTGACAAATCCAAATACTCATGACTTTCTTAAGCTTTCGCCTCTCAGACGGGAGTATTTGGATTTGTCACAAACAATTCTTTAATTATTATATTTTACAATCCTACCAATGCAACTATTTACAGCATCATTGGGTTTACCACGCACTTAAAAACCTAACCTAAATGTCAGAAAACGTCATAGAAATATCATATCAATAATATTGCATTAAAAATATAATCGCTAGAATGAAACAAACATTTCCATGCATTTATTTTACAATTTTACACTTAATATTACAAGTGTAACAAAGGTAAACATCAAAAGAAATCAGCCATCTTTGGAATTGCCAATTTCACAACTAGAGGTGTCAGATGTTTTACAATATTGGACATCGCAAATGATGCATTTAGGTCGCAGCAGGGTGTTTCCTAACCATGATCAGTGATATTTTATTCAAAGTTAAACTTGATAAATCTAATATTACGTTGACAATTTTGATTTTTGCATGTTATCTTCAAAATCACAACATTAAATCTAAGTATAAGGTAGTATTTCAGTTTAGAGTAAAGTGGATTTTGTGCTATTTTTTTCCTGTTAAACATGAAAAATACATGATAATAGGGAAAAAAGTTGGGGATTTTCAATTTCTTTCAACTTAGCAGGTTATGCATTTTTCATGTTATCAAGTTTCCACTGTATTACTTCCACTTATTAGAATAAAAGATCTACAACATGATCTGCTTTACAAAAGAAATACTGTTTATTTCTGCTTCTTTCAAAACATCAGACTGAAACCTTCACTGAAGGCAATATATGTGTAGTAATACAGAAAAGGGGTTAACTGGGACTCATCTTCACCACTCTATGTTACCCCTTTGTGAGTGCATGGCCATCATCTTTGTCACGCATAGGGTTATTGTACCTCCCGTCATTTTTTTTCTTGTCCTCATGTGTCACTATGAGACTCTTTGAAATGAAAATCGCAGGGAAATCAGCATCTAGCTAATACAAGTCAAACTAGACGCTGTTGGAAATGCAGACAATGCGTGTCAATTCAACATTTACGCAACCACGCACTAGCCATGTTTCTGAAAAAATCAAGTGGTACGTTGAAACATTAAACAACATTGTGCGATACTGGGGCTATCTATAAAAGAGCATAAATCCAGATCAATGTGTATCTCTGTAACTCACTTTGAATCTCGACTTGTTACAAGAGCTACATACACCCCTTTTGTAAGCAACCTGACCTGTAGAGATCTGTATCTCGGATATGTAACTTGACGTAGCACATTCATCTGGATCTGCCCTCAGTGTAGAGAGCCTCATTAAACTGGCTGTAAATACTGATTCCCTCTTTAAAATCATTCGATAGCAGTTTGGCATCAATATTGAGCAATATATCATCAAGGTTGATTATTTATCACTCAGTAGATAAAAAAACAATAATTTCATTAATTAATATTAATTAATGAAATTATATATATCTTAAACAGATATTTCCATATCGTAGAAGACTTCATTCAAAAGTTCTATGTGATACGAAATCCTCTGTGATACAAAAAAGTAGTGTCAAACAGCTATTTTACCAGTCCTACTTGTATCACTTTTAGAACATAATTGTTGCATTATGTGTGTGTGAGACTGACTGCAACACGTTGTACTACATGATACCAATAAAAACGACATGCACAGCTGTCAATCAAGCCTGGAAAACTACAAAACTAAAATTGACAATTATTATGAAAAATACAAAGAACTTTTTTTAAAGCAATTTCTCTGACATTTTCAAGCTTTTGCTATATAAGCATTTATGTTCACTGAGAGATATATTCGTATACCCCTGTATGTTCTCATGCAATACGAAAAATATTTATGGTTTGGGTTCGTATCAGCTTTCAGCCTCGTGTGATACAAACCCAAAGCATTTTTATTTTGTCATATTGCATGAACAAAAGTGTATAACTAATAATATCATTTAGCTAACATCCAGGGCTCTATTTCATAAAGATTTAAGAATATTCCCAAGTTGGTCTGCAGAACAATGATCGTTCCTAATTCCACAAATATTTTAGACTTTGAGAACAATGAGTTTCATTTTCTGAAGCAACTTTGGATGTTAAATGTTAAATCATTATCAGTTGATGTAATTCCCATTCCAAACTTGTTAAGAAAATTTTAAACAAAGTAGAAAAGTTCCTATCTGTATTAAAAATGTTCTTAACTTTAGATCTCATTTTAATTTGAATATAATAGGTCAAAGGTCAATTACTCACAACTTCATCTACATAGGACAGAGGCAGAAATGTTTAAATCATTAAAATAAATTTGTCTGAAGTTGGGTAATTTATTACTTCCAAGTTGAACATGTTGAAAATGTTCTTGTTCTGAAGTAACTTTATGAAATAAAGCCCAGGTTCATGTCATTATGTGCCCAGCATAAGATAATACATTTTATATATGAATGAATAGACAAAAATATGTGAACTACCATATATTTAGAATAAAGTTGCCTTAAGGCTGGGGTAGACCTTCAAATGGCATAAATGTTTTTTGTACTCTAACTCTCAAACTAATTATATTAAATATATAAAAGTATACATTTTTAGGAGCGGATTTTTACCCTGAACATGATGATGATATCAGTTTGTGACAAAAAATGACAATTTTGGCAAAAAATGCCAAAAACTGTATTTTTTGCCCCAAAATTTCTGGAAAGCCCAACTAAAATTTGCATTTGTGAAATGTTGAACTTTTTTGCTTTTTGGAATCTAGAAACAAATGTCTAGGAACTGTTTTCTCAAATTTTTGATTTTTTTTCTTAGTTTTTAAAAAAATGCCCAAAATAGGTCAAAAAATGTAAACAAATCCCACCGCTGCCACCAAAATGGCAATTTTTAACCTATTTTTGGCAATTTTTCAAAAAATAAGATAAAAATCAAATATTTGAGAAAACCGTTCCTAGTTAAAATTTCACAAATGCAAATTTTAGTTAGGCTTTCCAGAAATTTTGGGGCAAAAATGATGATTTTTGGCATTTTTTGGCCAAAATCAACATTTTTGGTCAAAAACCGATATCACTAATATGTTCAGGGTAAAAATTCACTTCTAAAAATGTATACTTTTATTTTGTCTATGCAATTAGTTTGAGAGTTCGAGTACAAAAACCATTTATGCCATTTGAAGGTCTACCCCAGCCTTAATTGACAAGTCTTAGATAAGACAAAATGCAATATGGATGAAGCTCTCTGCCTTGATTGATAATCCATGTTTTCTGAAATATGTCATGTTGAATAGATCTCTGCATGCACACTGGCAACTTTACTCAGCTTGCGATAGAAGCTCACATACATACATTCATTCACAAGACTTCCAATTCCTGTAGTTGTTTGATTTAATTCATGAACACATGGCTGTAGCAAATACGCAGTTGTCTCTGCCGCAAGCGTACATTTTCAAGGTTGTTTTGTTCACGTCTATGTTTAACCCTTTCCTGCCGTACGACGTCTGGGGGACTCTCTAAATTACTGTCAGCTCAGGCAAAGGACGTCCCCCAGATGCCATAACTAACACTGAAATATAACTAAACTCACTGCCTCTTACCTTCAAAAACACTATCCCAGGCAATGTGTACAGTTCATACAGGTTTATTATGCTGAAGTCTCATTAAATTGAAATCAGTTTAGACAGTTCAGGCTGGGGCAGAAAAAATGGTCAGACTGGATAGGTTTAAGACTCTTTGAGTACAGGATCACGAATTAAAATCCATCAAGTACAGCATACCGTATACACTCCTTCATTAAGTTTTTACCAAAAGACAGAATGAGTACATGGCAGGTATCAGTCCATGATATGCTAATGCTGCAGAAATGCTAATTCAAGTTGCTGATTAGTTAAACTGTCTACATGTGTACAACCAATTTTAACATTTTCTGTGACTTTTCCTTTCACATAAATCTTCTGTTTGTTATTTTTGAAAATTTTGAAAAAAAAAGCAAAATATATATTTTTCAAACTGTAACATTAACAAACTAAATGACCGGATTTATTAAAAAAAATGAATAGAGGTGATTTAAAGTGCACTGTGCCTCTCTAATTTGTTATTTCCACACAGCCTCAGCACACTGTACACAGAGATGCACAATCTTTGACTTTCTATGACTTCTGACCATGGTATGTGAACTTACCATATTATATGCATAAACCAAGTTTGGTTCCAATGGGACCTCTACTACTATTTAAATGAGGCCTTTTCATAATAGAGGTTATCCGTGTTTTGGATTAGCGGCCATCTTTGCAGGAATGCTATACAATATTCAGACCATTCAGGAGAGCAGCACCAGGAACGTCATGCACGTTAGCATATTAACTGCTTCAAAATAGCCCGCCAGATTCAGGGTCATTGATTGAATAAAGATTACTAAGGGAATGACCTCTTTTGTTTGCGATCACGCATGAATGAAGTGGATCTCTCTATTTCAGCCTATTTAACAACTTGACCTTATGACTTTTGACCTCAGTATGTGACCTTTGAATGCATTGACAAATTAAGCTTGCCATATATACATCTATAAACCAAGTTTGGTCCCAATCAGACTTCAACTTTCCAAATAAGGCAAAATTGTCATTCTCTTATTACTTGAGCTTACATAAAACATTTGACCTTGGTACATGACTTTTGACCTCATCAGCAAATGAGTGTTGCAAAATTTGGCAACAATTCATCAACATACTGTAAAACAAGAAATATTTTACTAGCAATTTAATTTTGCTAATACCCCAAAATCGCAAAATTAATTTGCAGCTAATATTAATAGCGTACAATGATTTCAATGGCATGCTGATGCAATTAGTGAAATTAAAATGCCGCCAAAAACCCCAGATTCTGAAATTCGCAAAATTTTCTTTCCGCAAATATTTATTGTTTTACATGCATACGTTACAGGCAAATGCTACCTAAACTGTCATGTTCAGCCTATGATCTTACTGAGTTTGATTATTAAATTACAACACGAGCTGTAAAGCAAGTCGAATGGGATAATCAAACCTTCAATCAGGATGGTACATTTCCCCATCACTCCTACAATACAGAAATTCCACCATCATTATTCTAAAAGTTTGTGATTGTTTACTCACTGAAATGTTCTTTTTTTGTGCATTTTATTAGTTTTTGAATATGGCGATAATCTGGCAGGTCCTTGTAATGTTTTGAGACCTTCCTGCAAATAGCACTGGCATACTTTCAAATAATTTTTCCATTTCCAAATCCACTTGCTCAGCTATGTGAAAAGTAATTGAAGAATCAAACTACAGACCATTTAAAATCTATCAATCTACGGATGGTGGTGTAATGAGACGTAAGTGTCCCCCATAACTAGGAGTCTGGGTAAAATTGAACTACACAGAATAAGTTGCAATCAATGATTTATTGATTGCACAAGAACAGGTACTTCTACACAATATAATAGCATCAGGTGCAGTATTGTATCTGTTGGCAGAATTGAGCCGTTCTTGAAAAAAGTGAATGGAGTATTGCCATTGAATGGGAAAATGTTGTCAAAAAGACACAATCCTACACCTCACTCTTGAGGACACTCAGTTACACGGACCCTGTACTTCATTACACCGGAAACACAACTTTTTTTGGAAACATTTTTTTCTGTAACTCAGTAACTGAAATAAAATTCATACAAATATTTAAATTGTTGGTAAACATGAATTTTTTAACAGAAAACTAATCCTTGGTATAGACCAATGATTTTTCCGATGATTAA
Source organism: Ophiothrix spiculata (assembly GCA_000969725.1). NCBI lineage: Eukaryota > Metazoa > Echinodermata > Ophiuroidea > Amphilepidida > Ophiotrichidae > Ophiothrix > Ophiothrix spiculata. The sequence goes on along the minus strand of JXSR01S001245.1, from coordinate 65,043 downwards.
AATGCGGTGTCCCAAAACCGGGGGTACTTATTATCGAACAGTTAATTGGATATATTTTATAAAGCACAATGCATGCTGTCAAGTATGGTATGTAGTTCATGCATTACTTGTCTCATTCAAATGTCCTGGGAAGTGATAATTGTGGTTCTCTCAATAGAGGGCCAAGCACAATAGTCGCCTAGTGGATTCATATATTTGTTTCTAGATTGCAAGAATTAAAAAATAGTCAGAAATTGTTCAAAAGCAAAAATTTCCTGTATTCACGTACTGAAAATGTATATTTTTATGGGGATTTACTTTTCAGCGGATGAGACACAGAACAAAATCTTTTTTAAAATAATTAAAGTGACATTAGCCCATATCTCAAATGAAGTATGTCGTATACATTTGGTGGAAAGGTCTGCTAAATTTTCATGGGCTTATTTTAACCCTTTCAGCAAATACGCTCCCCTTCTTTACGCTGATGTACAGACTTTATACTCAAAATCAATATCACTTCGTAACAATACATGAATTAAACAATACAATATAATACAAGAAACCATTAATACTCATACAAGATAACTGAGGACCCTAGAACCAGAAGGGGGTTAAGTCACATTGAGTACAAACTGAGAAAATGGCACAAACATCATATCATTTGTGTTGTCTTGAATGGTATTGCTGTATCTCGCAGTGACTCTTACGCATGCTCTGATCATCAAATTACTACAAAATTTGTACAGAATGTAAAAATGAGAATTCTGTAGCAGGAAATTGACACAACTCAATTATCAAGATTTGGTGACATAACCCCCTTTTAGTTCTAGGGTCCTCAATTCATCATGAATAGCTGTGATCAACATGACCAAACTCATACAAATATAGATGTAGAAATCATTATTTTTGTAACTGTACAATTAACTTGCGTGTATTTTTGTAGAGTTATGATAGCTCATAAGTATCAAAGATTGTTGGTAAGTAACATATTCTGTGGTAAAGTCATGAACAATCATAAGTCCATTTCTCGAAAAACGAACAAATAAATACATAAGTAACTGTCGTTGTAAGTCTACGATCAACTTTTTGATCATAAGCTTGTAAATATGATTGTAAATATGGAATTCATCAGAGTTACAGTTTATTTTGTGCAAAAAATCAATTATATAATAAGCAGATGGAAATGACTCCCAACATGCTCTGCGTAAAAATGAAAAAACAAATGTGTGTCCTTTATATTTTTCAAAAAATAAATGAATGTCATCAGATGATGACATTTTAAAGATGGTCTCTCACTAGACAATAACAAGTCATGATCAGATAACAAAATCTGTGCGGTGCATGTTAGTTTTACACCACATCACAGCTTCTGTTTGAAAAGTGTAGTCTATGTAGTAACATGTAAAGGACATTGTTTAAGAATTTGCTCAGAATAGCTCTATAAACATTTGAGACTGGTAATTCTTATAGAAACATACAAAGGTTTATGGCACATTTTTCCAGTTTCTATTTCCTCGCAATGCTGAGTGCAGTGTTGACCTCCCTAGTATGTGGCATATTTGGAGCCCTGAATTGAGGCTCCCTAGAGTCCTTGAGAACATGATCTATTCATAATTTAGAAAAAGAAATTTGTTTTTCATGATTAATCAAGCTTACTTGAAAAAAAAAGCCAGGTGATAAAATAGTTTTTGTAAAAAATGCATGAAATATGAAGCTTGAAGCTACATAACCCTTTCATTACCAGTCCTCAGATCTTATGCAGTCTAGCAAACCAGTTTTATTTCAGCTAAATCCCATCCACATACTGCCAACAAGTTCAGAATTCTTGTCTAATATCTTACTTCTGTCCTTCTTTAGGACAAGAGGAGCTATAGCTGATGAAAGGAAACCGAACTGTCACCATCACCACTTTAAAGTATGCTCTTCCTTCCCATATCTGTAAACAAGGACCACTGACTCCCACAAAAAAATGCCATTTGGTGTATTCTTAACACGGTCTGGATTGGTCTCTGAGTGAGTGGATGAATACACACAATAGGCCAGCAATCTTACATGGCATCCTTGCTAGAAACACTGCCAGTGTTACATGCGCTATCGTCCACGTTTCACTGACTGTATCCTGATGGATTGTAGCCTTGGTTATATCCTCCGTATCCTGGTTGTCCCCCTTGAGGTGCTGGCCCTCCTTGGGGTTGACTCCCAGGCTGATTGTAACCATACCGTGGGCCTTGATTCTGAGGTGGGTAATTCCCATACCCACCTTGTTGTTGATGAGGGTATTGGTTTGGAGGGGGCATAGTTTGCTGGGGGGCTCCTCCATATGTGGGTTGCCGCTGGTTTTGTGGGTAGCTTTGCTGGTTGGGATAGCCCTGTTGACCATAATTTGATGGTTGATTGTAGCCTTGTTGACCTGTAAAAAACAGATACACCATATAAGAAATATGAAAGAACATCCTGCATTTCAAAGATCTATGTACTTGAAGCATTATCTATAAAGTATCAGTTGTTAGGTCTAGATTCCAACTGATATCTACAGTAGGATGCATATATTAATTATAACTCTCTGTGTCATTTAATGACGATCTAAATTAATCACAAAAGATTCAAAAGGGCTAACAATACATGTAGATTTTTGTGAATTTGGTAATATCGGCCATTCTCAC
>JXSR01S001245.1:3417-24783 GCA_000969725.1 Ophiothrix spiculata | reverse complement strand
ATTTAATGCATTTGCACTATTGGGATTAGCCTGGCTTACAGCCGAATGTTAGAAATAAATAAAAGATATATAGTATCAATAAATATGTTTCGAGTGATAGCCTCATATCCAATATCAACATCAACAAACAAAATAAAATTCAAATTTTTGACTTTTATGACCAGTTTGATCAAAATTTTCTCGATATCTGGTAACTGACTGTTATTTGAAATCAACTACACATAAAATTTTGAAATTTTGTCCAATGCCCCTTTAATACAGCTTGTCCCAATGTTAATGCAACGGGCAAATAAAAAATATTAAAAATAGTTGCCAAAAGATTAAGTCATAGTAATTTATATTTTTCAAAAGTGGATTAATTACTCTACAACGTGCTGTTTGTCCCGTTTAATTTTACCTCTCCAGTCCAAAGATATAAAGAATTTAAGAAATCCCTTTAATCTACTTTGGTCCAATTTGTAAGATTAGACTTCCAGCTAAATAAATGCAAAACTTGAAATGAGGAGAATATGGCAGTATTCTGCAACGAACTAGAGCTCGATCAATCCAAACAAATCTTACCTAACCTGTACCTAACATTAAGTGATATTTTAAGTTCATCTTTAACTGAAACAGGTAAAAAATTTCAAATTAAAGTATGGATCTTCCTGATACTCTCATATTCCTTGAATCTGCTACTTCTGGTGAGACAATCGGGTACCGGTAGTTTAGGATAAAATTTCTACCAAAAGAGTTGAAAAAAGTATTCTAATGAAAGATGTCAAGCAATAATACTGTTATCCACAAGTCTTTAAAATAAACTACAGAAAAAAAACCTGAAGACAAAAGAGTTTTACAAACTCAAGTAAGTTAGTGATTCATCTGGCCCGTCAAGGGGACGCAACCGTTTGACTTTACCAGATGCAACAACCTGCTTAATACCAGCAGATCCTCATTAAATTGGGCTTTTATGTCATGAAATGTGTTTAAGGAATGCTTCTCCTATTTATGTGATGTTTTTAGCAATTTCCATTCAACGTGTACCCCATTACATCACCAGAGGTGAATCTTCACAGATTAACAAATTAGACCATCAAGATTGTTTGGGTTTTTACAAAATGTGCAATAACTTTTGATTCAGAGATACAAATTAAACAAAACAAAATTCTTGTAAAAGCCAATGGTCTACTCTATTATACTATTATAACGTTTGCTAACAATTGTGCTCTGTTCTCTCAAGGAAAAGTTCAAAGTTTGTTGCGTTTTTATTGGGACACCCTGTATCTTGTTTAAGACTTCATGTTTTCAAAAAAATGCAAACCTTTGTAGTGCATGTTTGTTGTCTCGATAATATCATAATGATATGAGATGTGCTCAGAAAATGGGTGGAAAGTCAAGATTTTGACAATTGAGTTAATTACATGTAGGAATGCTTCATACTCTAACCTTTATAATGATATATAACATGTCATACTTTCCGTTTTTCCTCGGGTAAAACTTGGCACTTAAAATATCAGGACTAAATATATTACTTCATGTGAATTTGAAATTATTTTTTAAACATCTTCATTATCTGCAATTTTTAAAAAAGTTAATGTCGTCATTGAAAATAAACTAATTGCTCAAATTGAGGGGATTTGGGGACACTAATTGGTTCCCGCAAAAAAAAAATCAATTCCTTTCTGTCCAGATTTTAGTAATTTAATTTTTACCAATTTTAACTTAACATAATATTTTTTCTCAATATCTTGAAGCATTTCTTTCTGCTCATTAAGTCAGAGCATAAGTAATACCAATTATCATTTAATTAGAGCACAAGTAATACCAAAATTACATGGCTGTTGGAATGTACATTTTACATGAAAGACAATATGAATTATGAACATCAAGGTGGCACTGCTTGGAAAGGCATCTAATGTGAATAATCAAAAATTACATGTTTTTGAAGACAGCTTAGTAAAAAATTGTGGATGGGTCAGGAAAGTCTCCCTTGTTTCCACAATAAATATACATATATGAATGGTGCTCTGGCAAAATGAGTGGAAAGTCGCGATTGAAGATTTTGAATAAATGGCTACTAAAGTAAATATATGGTGAAAAGATCAACAAATTTTGTTTTTTGACACAAAACGCATTTATGTATACGCGCGCTGGCTGGGCTCATTGCTGGGTCCGTGGGAGGGGCGGTCTGTGGGAACGGTACTAGTTCTAGCCGGGAAGTGCAATTATTCTTGGGTAATTGATCCCGTTTTGCTATCATACACTGTAGTAATCAGAATGGTAACTTAAAAATCGATTTGCGACAATTTTCTACTGCCAGATTTGGAGTGGACTGTCTTGTAGTTCAATCTCTAAATGAAAATTGTAGTAAGAAAGAATGACATATTATGTATCATTCGAAAGCTGAGATTATATAGAATTAAAATATGCCATAAACTCATTTTTGAAAATCGTGACTTGATCCGCTCATTTTGCTGTAGCACCACTCATATATCAAGTTTGATAAACATTACCATTTTAGTTTATCAAAAGAACAATATGTAACAATTTACTTTTTGGAGGGATCTCCAAAAATTACAAAAAAATTCCATTTTAAGCAACTAGATCAAACTAACCATTTTACAATGTAGGTACAGCAATCATAAATTTGATAAAAATAGAGAACACTTTTTTGTTGGTCAGAATAGTATTTAAAAAAAACATATGTAACCCGTCATATCATACCTTAAGGTCGGCATAGTAAATTACGAGATATAGGCCATTGAAGCTGAGCATAGTCAAAAATCACGTCCAAAGTCGAATTTCTAATTTCATCAGAAAGGTTATCTTTGAAGTGTATTCTATCCTATTAATCAGGTTCCAACATCCAAAATGTAAGAAAAATATATTAAAGACCAAGATAAAAATCCTCTCTCCATTCAAGTTTTACTAAGTACAAAAACTTTAAACTCAATTTTCTCAGAACTATAGTTTTCCGAATCAGCCAGATGCCTTTTACCAATTTGGGTATAACTTCGCAACTGAACATCCAATAAACAAAAGCAAGGTGTCATTTTAAAGCTTAACATCTCAGCTTTCAGATAAGACCAAAAAATCAATTTTGATTTTGGGACCCTTAAGGTACCTTTCGATATGATGGGTCACATATACAATATACTCTCAAGTGTTAGATTTACATAATGAAAACAACAAGCATTCCTGCAAAATACTGATCAAAATACAGATCTCTCTTACAATGCTTTTCAACTGTTTATAAAAAATAAAAAAAAACATACTTCTAAGCAAAACTCAATTCATCAGATACATGATTTTAGCCAAACCATACATGAAATGGAGTGTTCTTGCTACGGCCATATGGCATGTCATTGGCGCAAGAGCCTGGGAAATTGGCACAACTGAGTTTTGGAAATGTATGAGAAAAATGGTTTTCTTGCTTTATTCTTCTCAATTTCAGTCTCAGCGATTTTGGCAAGTAGCTCTTCAACTTTGGTCAAATTGGTGCAATCTTAAAAACCTTACACTGTTATAAACCTTGAATAGAAGTATATACAGTATCACTGTCGATTTCCATTTAATTTGCTAAACAGTTAAACGGATTTCACTTGGACCGGTTAAACGTATACACCGAAAACTTTTATGATTAAAATTGGCTGCTTGCTGATATACTTCAAGACTTATAGAGTATAGGAGCAAAGCATGATGTACGATGTGCCATGTGAGTTTCTGTGGTATATAATATGGAATAATAATTGATGAATGTTTATTAGTGCAATGGTACAAATATTTCATGAGGTGAAAGCTCAAATGCTCCATTCAAACAAGGTGAATGGGGCATTTGATCTTTCAACGAATGAAATATTTGTTCCATTGACACGAATAAGAAACATTCATTACCTAAAGTGACATGACAGAGTAAAGCAATTAAAGCTTAACCATGCTTTTAAAATTTATAATAACATGTCGCCAGATTACCTGAGTGATCATTCTTTAAAGATTTCTGAAAGACACCGGTATAAGACCAGGGATAGCCATCTCAATTTTGTGGTTCCTAAGTTTCGTGGGCAGATTGGTAGTACCACCTTCCAGTACACTGCAGTCAAGGCCTGGAACTGCCTCCCTAGCAATATCAAATCCATCAATAGCTATGCCAACTTCAAAAAAGAAGTTAAAGCTCATCTTGCCACAAAAGCTAGGATGAGAGAGGGAGGTAGTTCTGGTACTTGACTGTTTTGTTTTCCTTTGGTAGCTCTGTTCCTTTTTTCCTTCTTTTTTTTTCATTCATGTTTTGTTCCTTGTGTAGGACCCCAATGGAAATAAGCTCTTGTGGCTTTTTGGGCTATCCTTAGTCTTATCAACGTACTTTCTCTTTTCTTGTTTGTTTTTAAATATTTTACTGTTCTTTTAATAATGTGTATATGTATCGTAAGCGCCTTTTAATGTTGTATGTTGATGGACTGAATAAATATGAAATGAAATGAAATGTACCTCATTTTTTTACCTTCCTCCTTCCACTATTTTTGTTGCCATCCCTTGAGATGCGCATCGGCTCTATAGCCATTCACTTTCTCACACCTGATCATCGTGTCTATAGCCATTTTGGGTGAGGTGTACAATCATCATGTCTATAACCATTTTGGGCGAGTTTATTGACATGATCATCCTGTCAATATCCTCGGTCATATTACATGGATGTAGTGGTTACTGGTGCTATAAGTCCAACTGCCCAAAAAATTTCACAGATATTCTTAAAATACTTTCTTCATAGTATGCACAGTAAATATAATTTTCAGATACTTTATACTGTAAATAGGTTTCATAAAAGTTACTATGAAGAAAAAGGTACACGAAATAACAAGTCATACAAAACTAAGTGCATCATGCTTACAACCAGCATCAAAGTGGAAAGGGAATTACACTTTTGAAATTAATATTAAAATATACAAATATTGACTGCTTTGAGGGGCATGGTTTAAATTATTTTCTCGAGGTGTTCTCAAAACCATGAATATGCCCGAAGCGAAAGCTTAGGGCATATTCAAGGTTTTGAGATCACCGAGGGGAAATATTTTAAACCATACCCCGAACTAAAAACAGTCAATATTCGTTTTATATACCGAATATATAGATTTTTGTCCTGTGGTTGGTTAAAAGAACCATTTAAGCACTCAAAGCGCCCGATGATAATTTACAATATTTGTCTCTCCTTTCAGTACTGACAGCATCTCATAGTGCGCACAAGATAACTAGTTTACGCACTGCAGCGCGTGTTTGACCATGAATGCTTATAGTCGCATGCGTGAAGCTCGAGTTACATGACGCAAAATGCATTGAGCGGGCCTAGTGAAAAATATGCCCAGGCATAGTAAATTTATAGGGCCTAGTTAAATCCAGGCTCTCACTTTTAACCAATCAGAGGACAGGAATCTATATATGAGGTATATAATATTTAATATGTCCACTATCAAACTTTGCAGACATTTGTTCCTGCCTTGTATGTAAACCAAAACAGGTACAAGGGGTAAAGCTCTAATGAGTCGGTCAGCAATATTTTCTGATATCAAAAAATGATGATCTCTAAACCATGGTTCCTACCTTTTAGCACTTTTGCATCTTTTCTGTGCCCTCATGCGGGCTGACTGAGCCCTCATCGCCCTAGAATTCATACTACAAGCTGTTGTACTAATCATATCTTCCGTTAAAGAGTTCCGTCTTTGTGATTGAAAGCTCTTCCCTGGTAATATTGCATCACGTCCCTTTGGCCTACTCTGCGCTTTTGCTGTATGAGGGCGCTGTTTAACGTCTTTATCCACTTTCTCCTCACGCGCTGATAGCCCAAGTTTTGCTAAATTGCTGGACACCTGTTCAGCACCAGCCGATTGTGAAACAGTCAAAGCTTTAGGCTTAGTTACCTGATGTTTTGCACTACTAAATGTCGCAAACGCCGATTTTGGTCGACCAAGTATAACAGTATTAGCATTGATAGTTGATTTTACAGTGTTTTTGGTAGTAACTCTACAACAACTCTTACAAGATTTAGGCCGTGTTGGATAATAATCGTCATCCTCCCTAGGCGCTCGCAAAAATAAGTGATATTCATATTCTTGACACAGACCGTTACAGAAAGACTGTCTACAATGTGGACAACGCTTCACGTTATCCTTATTTTTACAATCCCCAGCACACGTGAGTTGTACACAATCTTCATGGCAGTTTTTGCTTTCTTTAGGCTTGGATAGATAACTATGTGCGCGTTCGGTAGGTATAGCGGCATCTGCATTCCATCCTTTCTTGACTTGTAACGATGATGGCGGTCTGTTATATCCCTTCCCTTGGCATCTCTCCCAGTGAGCTGTGTCAGCTTGTAATTTCTCCAACTCTATCATCCTGTCATAAACAAAAAAAACCCATAAGATCAGCTGAAAACAGCATTAAATAAACTTCAAAAAACATTTTGTACATACAGGGTGTCCCAATAAAAATGCATCACTTTTAGTTTTGATCATATCTCAGAAACCAATAGACAAAACTTACAAAACTTTTTTCATAATAATAATAATTAAAGTTTAGACTTTCATCGTTGAAATTTTGAACAAAATCCATTGAGCAATTCTTGAGAAAACTAGAATTTTGTAAGAAGAATCAATTTTACCCCATTCCAATGGAGTCTACCACAGTAACTCATATTTGTAACTATCATCGATCTGACATGACCATTTCACCACAATAGTAGGTCTAATCTAAATAGAAAACTCACTTTTATTCATTGATAAAACACCCTCATAGGAAAGCAACCACCACAACAACAACAACAATATCAACAACAACAGGAAATTTAGAATTTGAATAAACCTGATTAAAACTTGCAAGCTTGTGTGATCACACTCGACTCCCATCATCGTCCGGGATGTAGAACGTAGCATTGGACCAGGATCATAATGATAAGAACAAGATGCCTGGAAACTGATTGTGGACATGTAAAGGAAAAGTTGCTTGAAATCAACTTAAAAATGTACCAAAATATACAATCATGGACTACAGACATTCCACTTTTCACGAGAAAGTGAATAACTGCTTTGTTATTTTGATAAATATTTTTAAATCGTTTTCTCTGTGAAGTGCCAAGTGACATAGTCATAAAAGTTGTTTTGTTTTTTTTATGAAAAAGAGCTCAAAAATAGACTTTCCATTAAAGGAAATCTGTGCCTTGGTAAAGTTTTCTTGAGAAACTGTGAACTTTTTTTTCTTTTATTTAACGCTGCAAAACAGCAAAACCTACAAATTGAATTACGGTGCTACTTTCAGTGCTGAAAAAGATATCAAAATCATGTTCTAATGTCTGTACCATATTTTGTGATCTCTCAGTGTCTGTTTTGCAAGTTTAATGATCAATAGTAACCAATTGTGCTTTATTGACATGATAAACACGAGTTACTGTGGTAAACCCCATTGGAATGGAGTAAAATTGAATCCTCTTACAAAATTCTCTTTTTCTCAAGAACAGCTTAAAGGGGCATTGGACAAAATTTTTAGTTCAATATATTCTTACATTGCACTAAATGTGGTAAGTGGATGGTTAAGCTCCTAATGTGAGTTTTCCTATGTATTTATTTCTTGTTTTTGGGAGTCAAAGCACAATACCCTGCTCAAAGCACCACATTTGGCACATGTGCCACAAGTTAAGAAGCCAAGATCAGACTGTTGACAAAGGTGAATGCAATAATTGGCAAAATTTGTTCTTCTCAATAAAAGACTGTTAATTAACACCTTTTATCAATGTTTGTTCCTAATCTTGTAAATAAAGTAGCTCATAACCCTATATTAAATTGATAGGCCTATATTTGTGCATCACATGGTATTATTTGCTAACAACACCTCCATTATGCCATGTGCAAAAGCAGCTAAAGGGTTCATTAGCTTACCCTCAGATTTTCAATTATTTTCTGCCAAATGGTATAGTATGTTTCTAAAGATCATTCAATCCTTATCCTGTCACTAATTTTTCCTGCAGAGCCCAACCTTTCGGGTTTCACAACCAAGTTTTATGGTTTACAGACTTCTGACAATTTCACACCATTAAATCAAAGGCATTGATATACTAATTTATGGCCAAAGCATCTAAATTTTGATCATATTTTGGATTGAATTCCACTTTGAAATGCTAATGTGTTATAATAATATCCAGCATTTTATATGCGCGCTGTTCTGCGTTGTCCACCGTAGTAACATTATTACGCTTATATTAGGAAATCATCACAATCATTTAACCTCAACTAGATCGCAATCTTAAGACGCCGATCTATCGCAATTTAGATTGTAATATTCCCCTAACAGCTCCCCAATATGCTTGGGTCAACGAAACAATCGAGATTACATGTCTTGCCCAAGGACATTACCCGTTGGCCGTAGTGGAGCGCGAACTCACGATTCAATGCTTCCTAAGATTCTTTAAGGTTCAACCAAATCCATCCTGGCAATTTCCAAATACCTACACCTTTTGCACTGATGCGAGTGCACACATTCAAGTTTGATATCAAATCCTAAACCTGCACAATCTGCCTATTTTTATATGACATCCCTGGGTAAAATATCCCATCCAGGCTACATGGGTGATACCGGATGGATTTTAAATAAATATTTAAAAAGCTATTGCCTTTGCTTCTCCATGAGAGTAACTTGTTTTACAGAAATGCCATTCATCATTTCAACATGGCCTTTGAATCCAATATCTTTATTAAATCCACTTACCTATCCATAACATCTTCCTCAATACCATCTGGAATTTTCTTCAACTCTTTCCTCCAATCCTTCGCTTCACTTAATCCAAGTAAGTCACAATGGCACCATGGATGATGTAGAGCATCAGGCAAAGAATCTTGTCTCTTCCTGCGCCTGCTGGACGAGTATAAAGCGCCCTCGTTTATCGTCCACATCTAGGTCTACAGGTGGCAAATCAAAGTCTGGTGCTTCTCGTACCCTGTAACCCGATTCATCAAATACTTCATCCGCCGAGTGTATAGGGTCCTGCTGTCTGGATTTCTGGTAATCACCCTCGCCATCTTTTCCTTCATTTGTATCTTCATTCTCATCCTCAATAAAGACTTCATCTTCAGAGTTGTCTTCTCCAATTTCTTCTTCATCATCTTCAACTTTAGGTTTCTCAGCATCTTTAACAATATCAAATGGACCAGGCTGAGATGACTTGAAGTCTTTATCTTCACCGTGGCCTAGTTTATCAATGACTTGTTGAGTAATTTGGTCAAAGTCATGTTTGTTTTCACCATCTTTGTTGGATGAGGTAGAGGATGATGAATCATAATGGTTACCAAGAATGGTAGAAGACTTTGGTCTTAGCGGAGGCTTGAATTTAGGCCGGAATGATCGCACATAAGATGACTGTGGTCTCCTAGAAAACGAAAGGGAAAGATATAGTTTCAGGGACTGTCTTTTGAAAAATGCCAGGCGAGCTGCAAATCACTCTCCTCCAGATTTTTAGATGAGCTGTGGGGGAGTGATTTGACATAATTTGCAAGGAATTGTATCATTCATATTCTGCCTTGCAATTGTTTATGCCAATGGTGGGTGAGTGATAAATAGCTCTCCTCAGCTTCGTTTAAGGAGAGTGATGGCGAGTAATCACTCTCACTACGCCTCAAAAGACAGTGCCTGTAGTTTACAAACATAATTATGCTCCTGGTGCGTAACGATCTGATTCTGATCAAATGGGGGTCTAAATGATGACAGACAAAGTGAAAAAAAGGGCCATATATATTCCTACTCATATATGTTAGTGACCCCTGGGAATTTAGATGCAGGAGGAGAAATGGAATGCCTGGACAAAAATCTGCGAAAGTAAGTTTGGGCTACCACACAAAAAGCCAGTGCTCATTGGTGCAAGGCAAGAGAAGTATACTATATCTCAAAAGTGTGTTTTTTTTCATTCCAAATCGGGTTGTGTAACCACTCTTAAGCTGGTTTCAGACTAGCCTGTCGTGCTGTCGCACGACCATACGACAGGCAAAAATTTAAAGTGCGCAAACTCGACCTTGTCGCATCAGGAAATGTTTGCGGCAAGCACGACAAGCCGATATATCGATTACCCTGTCGTGATGGTCGCAACGACACTGTATTTTGAGTTGGAATAAATTCACCTTTTCTTGCGACAGACCATTGCGGCAATATGCAAATGTGTCGTGCTACAGCACGACAACTCAAAATTGCAAATGTTTGCCGTGTGCCGCAACGTCGTGTGACAGCACGACAAGCTAGTCTGAAACCACGGTCAACAGCGTGAGCGTAAAAAATCAAAATCAACAAACCCCGCTCTGCAAATACATGCGTAAATACAGCCTTGACAACAAGCGTTGGAAAGAAAAACCCTGCGAACGAGTGAAAAACAACTGTAAGATAAACTATACCGTTGCAAAAATTTAGGGGTCTGAAGAACTAAACTCTAAAGCATTTCTTTAAAAAAAGGTGGGTTTGTTTAGTAATAAGATCCTTGCCATCATGTTTATTAAGGGATATCTGTCTGGGGAGGGTGTTGAATCAAGTTTGGTTTGAGTATGGATGTGCCGATGAGAAATTTTAAGTGACATTCACAGAATAGCAGGAATATAAAATCTATCCTTGCACCAAATCTCCCAAAGTTTAAAGAGTAATTTATAAATCACAAATTGTCCACCCTCACCTGCCAAAAAGGCACTCTTCTGATTAATTAAAAATTAAAGCCCAAGTTTTAATTTTGAAAAGTAGATCAAAGTACTAAATTTTGCAAAGAAAAAGGAGCTACTGATGCGCCAGTTGATTTTGTTACCCATGCTTTTTGCATGTCCCAATAACCACTCTTACCTTTTCCTAGGTGTACTTCTCACTGTAGTGCACTGTAGATCATCACTAGGCTTAAAGGAAACAGACTCGTGTGGTGTTGGACTACATATTGATGGGGGCTGCGAGGGGAGACCAGCTGCTAACTGACTGCGTCGGAGGGCGGGTACGACGGTTTTATCATCATCGAGGTAATAGCTCTGTGGGAATATGTAAAAAATAGATTAATGAGCGCCAATATAGCATGCAGTTGAAAATAATAACTTTTAAGTTAAATTCTAGACCATTTGATGAACTATGCACTTAAAAGTGCATAGTTCATCAAATGGTCTAGAATTTCAAAGCAAGTCAAAGAGCCCACTCTTGCAAAACTCAAGCAAATAAAAGCTTAAGAGCAATTTATAATAGTCTCAGTTAGATTCTAGTATTAACTAGTCTACAATTTATCACTCAAATTGAGTAGAAGAGTCCAAAGGCTCTAGAAAACTATATCAACTAGATCAGGGAGAATATAAATGGTCTTTTGAAAACCTGTCATGAAATTCTAACCCTGCATCATGAGACTTATACATGTAGTATAATTTGATGTATTTACGTCATATCAAACTTTTTTGACAGGTCTCAAATAAAATTGTTGACGACCAAAGCAACCCGGTAGTCACATTTATTTGAAACATGACAGGTTGGAGTTACAGATTCTTAGTTACAAATTTGAGTGATTTTTAAACCAAGAACGATTCTAATTATCTGCTGAAAAACATTAAACATATTATGGAAAAAGTGTACATTCCTTGTCGCACAAGTCAGGCGGTGCAGAATTATCAAACTTGAAATATTCAAAATCAAGAAGAACAGTTAGCGTGCAATGTATGTGTGTCCTGCTGTGATTTTTAATGTGTGACTCAACAGCATTTATCACTAAATGGACTATTATATGCTTTCTCAAATGGAAAGCCATTGAATAAACAGACACCCTGTTATGAATTAAATTCAAATTCGGTTAAGAGTTAGATCTTAGAATCTTTGCTAAGGATAGGATAAGTCTAGAAAGTGGTATTTAGAACAATGACGAGTTTTCAATTTATTCCATTTAAAATACAAGAGGCAAACAACGTGCATATATAAAGAAATCAAAATGTCATATGGGTCCATTTTTCTTGACAAATTTGAAAAAATAAGAATTCGAGTCATGTGGAAATACAATTGTTGACATGTTTGAGATTAGTTGAATTGAAATCTTCTGTTGACAGTAGCTGAAAAAATCTGGTTTTATGTAGCTAAAGAGAACCACAGAAGGACTGCTATAAAAATCCAGGTATCTCATAGTACACTTAAGTTTCTGATATTTTAATTCCCCGGAAGAGACAAATTTCGAGGGATTTTTGCATTCTAGAGATTTAAGAAGTTAAATAAGATTAACACATGGCAATTATTGCACATATATGTCTTTATCACTCAAATGATGAACTGTTACAAAAGTTGGACCATTGCAGACTTAATTAGCACCATTACAGGTCGTGAACCAATCATTTGAGGGTCTAAACCTTGATTAGCCCACATCGTCAAGTCAGGATCAACTCCCTGAATTCTGTATGGGTCCCAACAAGACAATTCCTCGTCCAGGGGAATTTCAAGCGTACTGAAAGCAGGCACTGTATTGTTTGAGGTTCTTGATAGTTGCTGTATGATCTCAACTGATCTGTTTAATATCAATGTAACTTTCACTTCACACAATTTCATAACGTAATCAAAATTCCAATTGCTAAAGTTGCATGTCAACTGGCAACTTGACCTACCTTAAACCCTGAGTTGTGATACTTTCCACTAAGCTGTTGGTCAACATCTTTCACTTGCTGAGACAGACGACGGAATGTTTCCTGTGGACAAAGTGACAAAATAATGTATATTTAATAATGGTAATAGGTGGATTATGTTTGGTGACAAAAAGTGCAAAACTAAATATAAATCCCACATTAGCACAATCAATGGTCCTGCTAAGGCTGTATGGTGCATAATTAGTTTTTCAATAAACCCATGGGAAAATATATGTTTTTGATGTAAAAAATTACAACAATAATTATGTTTTCCCTTTTTTAACCAGGCCTGTTTTCATTTCTAAAAATAGCAGGAGTTCTGTCAATCACTCTCCTGAGTGGTGAGGAGTGTTATGAGGAGCTCAATGTCAAATATTTCTGTGTGAGACAATGGTTTAGAAATTGTGGTGAGGAGCTCAGAGAAACACACTCCTGGAATGTTCTCCTCAAACGTGAAGGTCTGTTTTTTTATATTTTTTATTTATAACATTCAGCTAAAAGCAAGGCTAATCCCAATAGTGCCAATGCATTGGTGTGGAAGACAGAATAATGGAAAGAATTTTCGATTTTAGATGCAGGAGGAAACCGAAGTGCTCGGAGAAAACCTGCGAGGATGAGTATGGATCGACAACCAAATTCACGTACAACCTAGGTCCGACCGGGAATCGAACCCGGGTTAAAGGCGAGTGCAGAACGGCGAGGGCAGAAACGCTGCGCCAACCTGTCCCTGTGGGTCATTTTTACCAATGACCCACCTTAAACCAAGTTCCCATGGGTTTATTCAAAAGAATTTAGTTCATTTCACAGTCCATTTAGTATTCTTTAATATGCTTTTAGCCCCATACCTCTAGAATAAATGGTTTTTGAGAAATCTGGTTCACTGTGATGACATACAGGGTGTATCAAAATGATTAGTACTCAGAATAAATAAATGTATAAAAATACTTCCCGTTCATTTTGAAACTTGGCATTACCGAGTTGGTAGTACATTTCTTTGTCTTTAATTTGCAAAAAGAATGAGAGCATTTTGTCATTTCGTTTCCAAGAACGGGATGAATCTGTAAAGGCACCAGTTTTGAAAACTCGCCACGGATTTGATTTGTTGCCTTTCTCCGTCTGCAAGATATTTTAATTTATATTTTCTACCTTAAAATATAATTTCACTTTCAAAATTGCCAAAATCTAATGTTGAAAGCTCTGTTTAACTTTTCATTCCATGAAGAAAGAACTTAATGACTATCTTTTAAATGGAAATACTACCTGTCTTTATTTAAATAAAGATGTCTCTTAATAATTTTCTTTCACATTTTCATGGCAGTAAATAATATGTATAAATGCTTAACCTATTAAAATAATTATAGATATCTATTTGCAATAATTCTGTGTGATGCCTATTGCATGCTTCTGATTATCATTTAACGATAACTTTCTGATGTTTCAAATTGGCAAATCGTGCACTTTACGGAACTCGATTCAATTTGAAAATTGCCTACCAGAAAACACTACACAACATTCATTCTACCCGTTTCCTGATAATTTGTGGCATTTGATTCCGTAGGAGAAACAATTTTACTTCAAATGTCTTGGGCTGTTCCACTAGACTAATCACATGTAAACACTTACAATTTGGATATCTTGCTTTTTCATAAGCTATTTACTACCCGTGGCGAGTTTGTAAAAATACATCATTTCTTCTAACTGACGTAAACTCCGATTGCGCGCTTAAATTTTCAAAATTCTTTTTTTGAAAGGAAGCTATTGAATTGGTCTTTTTATATTTGTTAAAACAATTTTGCTAGCATTTATAGATTTTGTGTAAAAAAATCACAAAGTTGAGTACTAATCATTTTGATACACCCTGTATCATTGGTAATTTAGTCTAGAAACAGTTTTCAAATTTCAATATATTTTAGAAACACTGTTTCACTTTAATTTTCAATTAAAAATTAAGCACTAGAATTTTCACAAATAAGTAAGAAAATTAAGCTCAAATACTTTTTGAGATATTGATTTTAAGGGGTAAAATGTTAAAAATCACAAATGAGAAAACAATAAAATACATAACATAAGCGATTTTGCCTTACAAAGTTGCATTTTCGACCATAACTTTTGAACGGAAGCTCCAATTTTGGTCAAACAAAAAGCAAAAGAAAGGTAATCCCCCCCCCCCCCATTATGAAATAATAATTGTTTAGCCCTCCAACCCCATCTTTCCCCTTAAACACTCCTATCATTTACAAATGAACATGTATATATAATTACCAAAATTGGTTTCAAATTCAAAATTTGCACTATAATTTTCTCCTGCATGGTAAACAGATCTGACAAAGGCGTCTTAACATAGTTCTAGGCAATAATGAGGCTACAAACAGCTCAATTAGGACCACTATAAATTAAAATTTTATCACTTCTCACACTTTTTAAGATTAATATTCATAATAACCAAGTTTAAAAATTGCTGTTTATATTATATCATCTTTTTATTTTAATCCGTCATCAAAGACATTAAGATTTTAAAACAAATTTTATGGACAGGGACTATAATTGTATAAGATATTATATTTTCTAAAAATAAAAGGTCTTTAAATGTAAGATACTGGTCTTCAATACTGGTAACCATAATATAATCACCATGACAACCAGAATAGAAGTCCTGCAGCTGAAATGTTTCAGAACAGGAAATAGATGATGAATGGTTGACAAAAATATCGCATTCAATCGAAGGAAACTGATGCTTCAAGGGTAACATATGAAGCAGGAAAAGTGTGTTCATGTGCCCAGGTGTTCAGTAGTTGTTGCCAATTCCTTAGAAAAACACCCAATTAGGTGTAAAGTAAAGCCAAAGTTCCTTATTATTGGGACTTATCATGTCAGTGACTATCAGATGTAATTGTGTGTCCCTTCAGCATTACATGGCACCTTCTTTGAAAAAAGTGGTTATAGGGATGTCCTTGGCATATGGGTCTTGGAAATGTAGATTAATGTGAAGTACCACCTACAAAAATATCAATTTTCAAGAAAAGTGGACCCGTCCATGTACCAAATTGCCCAGATTTTGAGTCAAATGTATTTAAAAATTAGCATTTTATACAAATATTTACTCTAACTTGGTGTAAATTTATGACTTGTTGGAACATTTTGGTACTACTAATGACCAAATTTTTGGTACTACTAATGACCAAATTTGAGCCTAAATAGTTGATTGTTTTCTTTTGGAAAGTAGATTAGTCAAAATACGGCATTTGGGACACTTGAAGAAAAGGGGCCGTTTAACAAATCATTCAGCCTGAATTTGCAAGGCACCTTCTTACCTAAACCACTAGTAGAATACCCTCAGAAAATATCACTCAAAACTACAGTACCGTAACTTTTTTTTTTAAATCGTGGCAAAACTAAATGATAGCAAGTGTTTCATAAATGTTTGAAGTTGCTGTTTTGATGGGAAGTAATGACAATGGCCTCAATTTGAAATACAATATAAGAAAAAGGCAAGCTCAGATTTCCTGTTCAACATACTTTTCAATAGATGAGTATTAATTGCCATGGTAGAACATTGTGCCTGTTTTAGAAACATGTCTCCGACAATCGTTTTTTCTTGATTTTTATGATGTATAAAGCATAGATTCTAGAGTAGAATATGGTTGATAGAGTGAATGTATCAAAACATGACGTGGAAAGAGCCTCCTCCTTTATCAACAATCCGTCTGTATGCATTTCAAAACACACAATGACTTTGTAAAAAGTATGCAATATTATAGTCAGATAGCTGTTTCTGGGAAAGGAAACAAACTAAAAGTCCCTTAATTGCACGTGACCTAATTTTTAACAATCTTGACATGAAACATGTTACTTTGTTCAGGCTAAACTACAAAATTAGCTAAAAATACTAATGATGAAAATATTTCAAGAGCAGTTCAGCTCAAAATTTTTAAGCTCTTAGGGACCATTCACAAACACTTGTAAGGGGGGGCCTGATGCCAAAAGGGGAGCCTTGAAAAAAATTGCCAAAAATTTTCCGGTAAAAATTGAGTTTACATGCTTTTCTATGGGGTTTACTACTAATTTTTGTCGCAAAAAGGGGGGCCTTAAATTTTTCGAGGTAGAAAAGGGGGGCCCTGAAAATTTTCTGTGATAATTTTTTTTTTGCATCAGGACTCCCCCCCCCCTTACAAGTGTTTGTGAATGGTCCCTTATGAAAAACAAAATGACTATGATGGACTTCATTTCCAATAAAAAGCAGACCTTAATTACTTCAACTTTTGGCAATCCAACATTTATTTCAAACAGGGTAAACTTTTGAGATTCTCCCACAATGCATCCTGCAATTTAATCCTCACCTTACACACTGTATTGATGACATGTACATACATTGTAACAGTGAAAACCAATACATTTGCATGATGGGATAGGTATATGAACTGAATCAACAAGATAGTGGTTACTAAGGTAAACACTTCGCCATGCTTATGTTGAGTAAATATTTACTATACAGTTAAATTTGTACTTGGTACTTTTTACAGACCCACTCTATGTAATCAACTTCATTCATGGCTGCCAAATATCAGAGAGACAATTTGGTCGTACAAGATACAAATGGACAAGTCCACGGGGGTACTCAAATTTGGTTTTGGTAAGGGTGTGCTGCTGGGAAATGTGAAGTACCACCCATGTGTATACCAATTTTCAAGAAAAAGGGACCCATCTATATACCAAATGCCCAAATTTTGAGTCAAATTTATACATAAATGCAAAAATTTACACTTAATTTGGCGCGAATTTAGGCTGATTTTTGTTTGAAATTTGCAACAAAAAAACACAATTTGCTTTGGTGCAAATTTCAGAAAATTTTGAAAAACAGACCCATCAAAATACCACATTTTGTAAAGAAAAAGGACCCATTTGGCATACCAGGCGGCCTGATTTTGCTACCCAAGTTTGCGGCACATCCCCCGCAATCAGTTCTGTACAAAGTACCCCTCCTGGGGACAAATGGACAAAATCAGTTCCAATCTTGTTTCAAATAAGTGTCACACCACAATGCTCATTCTGTTATGATATAAACTGGGTTTCACTTACTGTTGTGAGTCGATAGAGAGATAAATCTGCATCAGTCTCTTGTTCACAGTCTGATTTGAAACTTGTCCAACTTTTCCAGTGAAAGGTTCCCTGTAAGCAGAGAGTACAAAATATTCTGAAAATGTTGTCTGATAAACTTCAGTCAATAAAATGGGGGAAAACACAATTTGATGTTAATGAAATTGACTATGTTGTCCTTTTTAATGACCTATAATAGATATACTGCATGGGCAAGCCTGTAGTCAGAGGAGGTGCTGTGGGAGCCGGGTGGGAGCATCATCACAACCTCCCAAAAAAGTACAATTTATGGAAGGTCTTTCCCTAAAAATCTAAATTGCTAATACTAACTTTCTAAACCTTTCTAAAGTTTATTTTTAGGTGAAAAAACTATATAAAACATTAATAAAACTTCTGAAAAAATCAACTGAAATTAGTTTAGGGTCAAATAAAATGGAGAAGCATTCTTGAAGGTCCACTTTCAAGTTGAACATTTACAAATGCCCTCTGAAAAATGTTTACCTGTGGACATATATGTTTATACAGGCAATTTATTTGGTCTGTAACAAAGGATATTTATAAGAGACTGTCCTCCATATTTCAATACATTTCCAAAATCGATTTAGGTAAAATGAAATACTATCTTTTTGAACTCAGTGATTAAAGATAAAAATTTTTAATGAAATTTTCACTTCAAAATAATTTACTTATCAGTCACTAAAGGATGCATTTAAATTGCAATTTAAATGGAAAAAATATAAAAAGGGCAACAGGAAAAATAAACATTATTCAAATAACTTATGTTTACATTAAATAAGAAATTGCCTCAGATTTATGAGAGGTAGACAGAATCTCAACCTACACATTAGTACCCATCAATATATAAGATAATTGTTATACAAATATTGAATGCCTGAGAGTGCAATAGTACAAAATATATCATGAGGTTAAATTTGGACTTTTCTATTTCACGAGGCGTAGCCGAGTGAAATGATCAGTCCGAATTTGACTGAATGATGTATTTTGTGCTATTGCACGTGCATAGGCATTCAATATTTGTTTTTTATCATGTTATCACACAGGGTTGTTTCATGCTATGCAATAGTACAAACTATTGCATGGCTCAAATCACTGTAATCATGATATAAAAGACATGAACCAATGAAACATTTATTTATTTATCCATTTATTTATCCATTTATCTTTATTTATTTAGTTAGTTATCCTTTTCTATTCTTTCTTGTCACTTTGTATGGGAGTCTACCAAGATAAGAATGTTTGGAAATTTCTGGAAAAACTTGAGAAAAAAAGTTATTGGTATATTCACTGTTTAGTGCCTTTCATAGGCCCTAAAAGACCAATGTGAGAAAATGTGTGCCTGTTTGTTTATCATTTTAGAAATGTGTATCTTGCACCCATTCTCATAAGATATGGTACCATACAATATTTTGCATTTATTTACATTTACTTTCAATATATGCTTCTAAAGAACTGTTAACACCGGTAACACACTCAAAGTAACATCAAAATATACCATACAAATAATTCTAAGCATAAGACAGAAACTCAATACAATATTGAAATATATATCAAATATTTAATTGATTGGAAAACAAAAGCAACCATTTCAGTTCTGCGAGATACGTTTCATTGTGGCTCAATCAATTCCGGGGGAGGGTCTCTATATGCAGTGCGTTGCAAGTGAGTGGCTGTAAAAGGTTGGTTTTATAACCTGAATTGTCCAATATTTACAAAAATATTTAATGGTAAAATGAAAATCTGATTTACTGAAAGGTCGAAAAATATGATCTAAATTTAAAGATGAGAAATATGAAATTGATTCATGCCCCATAACGATTGGTAGTGGTACCCACTGAGCAATCAATGACACAATACAATACATGGCCACCTGCAAATATGCAATGGTTTGTATATCACCAGGATCTGAATTATTGATTACATCGCTTTTTACCTTATCAATTATTTGGTATTTACCTCCCTAATATGTCAAGAAAATAATCAAATATCTATATAGCCTGTTGATTAGAAATAAAAATTATGTACCGTATCTAAAAATGGCAAATTAATGAAGTTATTGAGATTTGGGGGCTAGGAAAAATGAAATGAATCAATTGGCAAATAATGATTTTCTTTGAAATGACAACATACCTTATCAAGACATACTGAGGTTCATTCGAATCGAAAATTGAACTCAAGGATAACAGGACTGATAAATTGTCTACAGATTTTTTCAAAGGGGTGGTGGGGGGGGGGGTTAAAAAAGTGGATGTTTGAGTAAACATTTTCTGACAAACCAAAAAAAAAGAAGAAAAAAAAGGTTTTATAGTTTTCCAAGCATTTTGTGTAGTTTTTATTATGAAACAACATACATTTATGTGTTTTGGTGCTTTATAGATGTTTTTTGGTGGACATTTAGGGAAATTTTGTGGACTTTGGGGGGGCCGAAAAGGGGGGTGGCTGCCCCCCCCCCCCTGGCTATGGGCCTGTACAATAGGGAAATTTATCTGTACTTGTGGTCAACTTATTGTTGTGCATGAAGCAAGGATTAATGAACCAGGGGCGCTGAAATATTGCCAGAAAATTTCTCTAGATCTATCATATTGCTTACAAATTTATCAGTGAACTTGAGCATTTAACCTATCACCTGACGCATTCCTTTTTTTTTTTTTGCAGACAGGGGGGTTGGGGTTACTTACATTGACAAGGTATACATATATGTGCCTGCCTTTTGGGGTGATTTTTCCAGGATTTTGGTATATCAATGGGGTGTTTTTCATCTCAGATGAAAGCATCCAATTTTCATAAATTGGGTGCTTTTGGGAAAATTGGCAAAAAAGCACCCAATTTGAGTAAAATTGGGTGCTTTTCCATTAAAATTGGTATATTGATGGGTGCCTTTTTGAGCCAAAAATAGGTATAGAGATGGTCAGTATTTTGGAGTCCGGCACGCACATATCCGTACAAAAATTTTTGAAGAACACCTGACCAGGAAATCCCAGAAATTTCTTAGCTTCAGTCAGCTTCGTCCATTCTTAGCTTTTTGAAGCCACAAGCAAATTAAAATACTTTTCATAATAATTAAAATCAGTACATATAGGCGAAATTTTATGGAACACAAACAAAATTACTAAAAATTAAAGCTGTATTAATTATAATTACGGGCCCCTTTTTAAACCTCCTCCATGCACCCCAAGACCCCATTTCAAAGTTTACATCAGTTTTAAAGACGCCTATTTTAAATGAGCAGTACATAAAAATGTGGTTTAAAGTTTATTTTATCAATTTTCAGCTCTTACATTACCATATAGGCATATGTTTATGGAAAAAACAGTCATAAAACCTTGACTTGAGTTTCCTAAGACACAATTTTGACCAACCAATCAGACCCACCAAACCATTTTTTGAGATACTTACCTTATCCAATCCAGGGTGCCCATTGATTCTTCCTGCATCGCCAGCACCTGCCCTAAACCCTATGGCACTCTTGCTTCGCAGATTGTCCCGTGGTGTTATCGTTTGACCTTGAATCTGCAGAAATGGTGCTGCTGACTTGGGCCGCTCTTTCTTAGGTTTTGCCTCATGAGGACGTTTGCTGAATAGGAAATACATATTTTAATTTAATGTGAGACAAGAACACAATAGGCTTGTTCAAATC
>JXSR01S001244.1:38352-49325 GCA_000969725.1 Ophiothrix spiculata | reverse complement strand
CTACAATAAAAAATATCAATCTGACAAGGTGTACAAATACACGCAGCTATATATTGCTATATCAGCATAGACAATGATGTACAGTCAAGATCTTTGGTTTTTCTTTGTGCTCTACAGCAATATACTATAGTATTATGATATACTTAACACATTTACACAAGAATACATGATACACCAAATGTGTCCCATAAATTGGAATAGATAGACAACTTGTGTGACTTGGAACATTTAATTCGACCAATAGCAGTACATGATCAGGGGTTGCCTTTACACTTTTTAATCCACCGGACAGAAGTACCAGTAAGTCTCAAAATCCACAGGTCCTTCACTAAATTTACAGGTCCTTCAGAAGGACTTTTAATTCCAAAATCAGTGACAGCCTAAAAATAGAATCGGACCGAATATATATATCATTGCTGAACTGGTCGGTCCTTCCAAAATTCTGTCGTTCGGGACCGACAGTCCGACGGTAAAGTCGAACCGTGCATGATAGAACATTTCCACAAAATGCAAGGTAACATACACCAACGGTACCGTATTGAATTAAAATGTGGTCAAGACTGTAGCCATATAGATATTAAAAGATAAGAATACTATCGTACTAGAGCATTGCTCCAATTTATCATCTGAATATGACCTCTATCAATATGATTACACACACACAGACTGATTATTTTTATTGCATCGTTACTTTTATCATTACTTTGTGGTCGCCGCTTTTACCGCTTTTAAAAAGATGGCAATAAGATGAACTAGCTGACCTAGAAAAGTACATGTACAACAATGTTTGGTGATTTGCTGCTCCATGCTGTCAAAGTAGCAAATCTGCTTTTCTCGCATTGCATGGTTGCAATTTGCATGCAGGTAAATGCATTTACGGCACAAGAAAAATCTACTTGAGTTTGCATTAAACCCATATACTGATCATATGGATTCAGATATAGTTTAAAAAAATAAAAAACATAAGAACATTTAACTTTTATTGCCTTGTAACTTAAAATCAGCTATTATTTCTAATATTCAACTCATTCCCAGGACTCACTCCCTTTACTCCTGTCCCCCTTATTTTTTTGTCACGGTGACATTCTCGCCCATTCACTATATTAAAGTCAGATAACAAATAAAGTATACAGAAATAATACTATTATTATTTCTTTACTTCTTAATTCAATAGAAAATGCTTACCAAGTTTACAATTTGAAACTTTTTGAAAAAATTGTACCCTGTTCCTACTTCCTCAGTTTTGTTAGTTCAAATATAAAACCACAAAATTTAATGTACCAAAATTGATGATACCTTCCAATAATACATTGAACATTAAAATGGCAGCTAAGTCTTACATTATTATATAGTCATAATAATACTGCATCATGCAATAAACCTCTTATAAACCCCTTTAATATACCGCAACCTTGACTTTCCTATATTTTCTGCATTATATTCACATTTTGTTCTATCACCATTTCAACCTCAGGCCATGATTATATTGAACCCAGTCCTCCAAGTCGACATAAAAGTGGTAACCATGCGCTTTCTAAATTTTGCGGAAAAGGTGTATATTTTTCAGTGTAATCACGGACCGTGAAATCATAAAAAAAAAGTTATTTTGAGCATCCATCTCTGTGAAATTTACAAAAAGGGTACTTCACAGAATTTGTAAATCCGACTCGGTCTACATCCTCTGGGCCAGGCATACTAACAGAATTCTGTCTTAATTCTGTGGCCATTCTCTGTGGACTTGGAAGATGCGGGAAAGCTGGCAGGAAAGATGTAACAAGATCTGGTAGTACAACAGACATCATAAAACTAATGTATATATTTATGTTTTGTTCTTAATCATATTAACCCTTTCAATCCGATAGAACGCTTGAGTGTTTCCAAAGGAGCTTACGAGAGAACGCTCAGGCGTTCCAATTCGTATTGAGTATAAATTAATTCAGTATTGGCTATACTTGCAATTCAGGATCGAAAGAGTTAATATATTAAATTTTAAGAGTCTTTGAAAAAGGGTGTCTGAAAATCTTGTCTTTGAAACTTTGAAATAGTGGGTAGTTTTTATGTTAATTTTATCATAGTTTTTTGCCAAAAAAGGGGGGTAAAATCATTGAAAAATCTTTGAAAAGGGGGGTTAAGAAAAAATGAACTAGCAAGGTTACCACTTTTTACGTTGACTTTAGGGACTGGAATATTGAGCACCCTCGTATCACAAGGGTCAAGATATAATTCAAAGGTATGATATATTTCCTGTATATTATAAAGTACACATGTTTAATAAATGATCATAAAATACGGTGGTTGTAAAAATATTGATACAATTTGAATTTCTAAATCTAAAAATAGATCAATTATATTATCGATTTGCCACATTATTGAATGATCAAGTGAGAAAATGTTCTGAATCTCCGATTTGACATTGTAGATTGACAATCATACAACACATGATTTTCCTGCTACAGGTGAGTTCAAGTGGATCATGATTACGACATAGCTGACAAATTGTTTTATAAGATGGATAACAAATCAATACAACCACTTTCCTATGCTGAAAGTACCATATATCTGGGAACTTTTGCGCAATCAACCATTTTAATACGTTTTATGCGCACAACGTCATCTGCGCACAACGTATTATACAGTGGGTTGTGCAGAAATGCCCGTATTTGTGGTACTTTCAAGATGCATTATAGGACATACGCAAGTGGTCTTTACATTTTATTACTGAGATATACTACTTTGCTTTGAATTACTGTCTTGGTAAAATAATGGAAGATCTGATTTATTCAATATTTTCACTAGATTCTCCACACCATCAGATAATCCCCACATACCATTTTTTTTCCAAAGAAAGTAGGATAATCCGCGGATTATCGGGCGGACATTACAGTAAATATACAAACTTGAGTAGTGTAATTTTTCCAAGAAGGTGATGAATGTCACCATGAATAAGTCTATTTATGCACCTATCACTTGTAATTCCGGCCCCCGGGTACTAGCGGGGAACTCGTCATGCTCGTGCGGGGAAGTTGTGCATGCTGATGTCCCTGCCAGGCGGGGAACGCGTGCGGGGATGCGGCAGTGGCTCGATGGTGACCATTTAGGCGGGGAATTTGACCGGGACGTAAATCTATGAAATTTGAGCCCTTTCCCTGTGGTATGGGGCCGAGACTTCGTCGGCGACTCAGATTTGAGGATGCCCCGCCCTACGGGGAAGTCGGCGGAGTGTTAGGCGGGGACTCTTCAAATTGTGATGAACGAGCTCGGGCGCATTCCCCGCTAGCGCCTGGGTACCCGGGGGCCGGAGTTACAAGTAATAGGTGCATTATTGTGGTTCTTGTCTTCCAAAATGTAACCTGAGCTGTTCAAAGAAAACCCACATGAAGATGGTTTGCGGAGCAAGGCGGGCAAACGCTGGTACGAACCCCAGATAAAATCCCCTGGGTCCTAACTTGGCAGTATACACTATAAGGGAAAAGAAATTCTGTTGACGGTAAAAAAATTGTGGGTGAATGAAACAATATTTCTGTAAATGCAGCATATTGAAACATATTTCAATAATTTGAATCTATGATATAAATTTTTGCTTCATGCACAGATGAAGTCAAAACATTTCAATGTAAAACAACACATCTCAGGCTCAAATATCAATTAGGCAAGTTTAGTTTGAAACATTATCAGCTTCAACAATGTGTTTTAAAAACATGAACAACAAACAGAGGAAAGGGAGGGCAGCTTTTAGGCATGGGATGAAAAACAAATTGCATTATTGGTAAATATAATACATTGGGATAGTGCATAACGTGCAATATTATTTGCGTGTAACTTAATTTTTGTTAGTAGGCCATTTAGTCATAACACTTATGTAGGTTGTGGGTCATCTTTGAGCCTATTTTGGCATTATGCCTACACACTGAAAGTTAATTTACAGTTAAAAATGCAAGTGAGCAATATGTATTACATATATCATCTGAAATCATTAGGTCAGGTTGACTTGCTTCACAGGAACCAGTTTCTACTTTAGTGGGAAGTTATCTGTTGCAGACACTATCTGAGAGTTTGTTTGATACACACGCAGCACATCAAAAGGTACATCTTTGCAGCAAACCTGATTTTGAGATACTCTGTCGGCTGAAGTTGAAACAAAGTGAAAACAGTCGGAGGTTGATTTAGAGGTATGGTAAAATTTGAGTTCCTTAAAGTGTATATGTATAATTATATATTTTCAAAACACAAGTCATTTAGTAAAAACACGTATTAGAAATGTGGACATTTTGAGAGTTCTGTGCGACAGTCACCTAAGCACAAAAAGGCTAACTTTTTTTAACCAACACTTGGATAATACAAATTTGGTACTTTATTAAAGAGGAACAAATAAACTGTTTATAGATGCCTGTCCATATACCTCAATTTTGACTTTTGGACCAAAGACGTACCTTTCGATGTGGCGCGTGTTACATATATAGCTCATACACTGGCAGGTCAAATTACTTCATCATAAATCAACTCATATGTACATAATCAATCATAAAAACAGTAAATTGTCGGAACACATTTCTGAATCCCATCAAGATGGAGAGCTCACAGCAGACATCATTTACATATTATGCAAAAATAGCAGTATGTTGATCATCACTTATCATGGACCTCACGACCAATGCGAAGTCTCAGCTGCTCGAAGAATATCCATGTCAGAATAGTCAGGGGAGCCAAGCGCATAAACGACGGGACAAAGCCTTTGTAGAAGCCCATTGGTCCAAGCTTTGCAGTGTGCATTACAAGTGCTCCGAAGTTCTGTGGAATGTTATAGTATAGTATTATCAATAAATTCTCTGAAATTCCAATATGGCATCACATTTTCTCTTTTATGTTTTTAAATTGTCTATGAAGTTAAGGGCACAGTTAACCCCTCATTTTCAGAAATATTTGATGCTTTGCAACTCAGCAACCAATAAGTAAATCAATATGAAAGTATACATTCCTAGATGTGGATTTTCATGTAGAAGATTATGGTTCGGTCAGTTTTGGACCAAAATGTATGATTTTGGACCAAGGTCCAAAAAACCCTTGTTCTTGGAACATTAATTTGTAAACAACATAACTAAATTTTGAAAAAATAAAAGTTGGACCTCGAATGCTTTTTAGAATCTAGAAACACATGTCTTGGAAGGCATTTCTCCATTTTTTGATTTTTGACTTACTTTTTGAAATATTGTCAAAAATAGGTCCAAAATTGGCCCAAAATAATTTTTTTACCATTTTTGTCCAAAACTGATCTATCCATAATCTTCTACATGAAAATCCACATCTAGAAATGTATACTTTTATATGGATTTACTTATCGGTTGCTGAGTTACAAAGCGTAAAATATTTCAGAAAATGAGGGGTTAACTGTGCCCTTAAGACAAATTATTATTGTCCTGTCCTTATGAAGACTGTAATATTTAGAAAATATTTACAGCTTTGAATTGTACAGACAATGTCTGGAAGCAAATCTAAATATGTGCAATATTGGAATTTTGAGTAGTATATCAAAATCTGAACAAAAACATTATTTTTTAATGATAATTTTGCAATGGAATGGGTCTGCCTTATGCTAAATTCAGAGTCTTGTCGATATGCATCGATCGATGCCCATCAATGCGCAGTCTTTACACGCGCTATACACAAGAAAAAGCGTGTGTAAAAGATTGCACGTTGATGGGCGTTGTACGATGCATATCAACAGACTCTGAATAAAACATTAATGGTCTAGTGTAATTAGCGTGTGTAAAAGACTGCACGTTGATGGGCGTCGTACAATGTATATCAACAGACTCTGAATAAAACATTAATGGTCTAGTGTAATAACTTTAAAAAAAATAGATTTTGTTAATAATTACGCACTTAAACCTAGTGAAAATACTTTTCATTTCATGTATGGAAACATATAACACCTTTTTCTGGATACTATAGTATAATTTCTGATTTTAAAGCATCCTTGACTAAATTTTGCCTAGCTTTTAATGGATGGATAAGCACAAAAAAGTGGGTTAGGCTTGGCGTCCAAAGACATTTGCTCGTCCGATGTGACATTCGATCAAACTGGAAAGGACGTTCGCTTAATAAATATCATAACATTCGCTACACTTCAGATTGAGAGGAAGTGAAGTTCGCTCCGAATATTCTTGGGTTTGTTTATTGAATCATAACAACACTTCAATATGCGCGAGAGACGTTTGCTTTCTTCGATTTAAACGATATTCACGCAATTAGAGCAACATTCGCTCTCTGTTTTAGCGAATATGTCAGAGCTAATATCAAGAGCGAATGTCACTTTGGCGAGCGAATGTCTTTGGATGCCAAGCCTTAAAGTCACACATTAATATTTATATAGAGCCCAATGTGCACCTATCTAGCAATTACTGTTTCCTTTCATACAATGATGTTCATTATGCAATCGTTAGAAATATGTTCAATTCATTATCCATATTGTGATGTACATTAAAGATACGTACAATTATTGTAAACGGGAATATTTTCGCGAGCAGAATTTTTTGCGAAACCTTTTTCGCTCGTGTTAAATTAGCGTTTTAAAGCTTCAATTACATAGACCTGCATATAAAATGAATGTATTCGCGGGGTGTTATATTTGGGTTTAGATGTTGATTCGTGAAATTTGTGAAAATTAAACCCTCGCGAAAATAACCCTGTTTACAGTATATAGTGGTGTCCGTTAAACATATGTTCAGTATGTGAAATCTTTGTAGGTTAGGCATATGTTGACCCTAATGCATTGATGTGTGACTGAGCCCTTTTAATTCAGTATTAGGTCATGAGGTCGGGCCCATTTGCGTTACATCCCACTCACTTTATCCATTCCTAACATCTTCCAGGTAATAGTTGATCAGAGTTGATAAATACCTTTATTTTGCTATTATTTTTAATTGATTTGTTAGACTATTAAATTATCTTCAAAATCATACCAAAATAATGTCATTTCATACAATTATTGAAAAGTTATGACAAAACGTGATGCACAATGTACATGTATCATCCACACCAACCGCATTTATGTCTGTTTTCACTCTGGCTAAATTAGCTTATTGGCTTTAACTTGTTATTAGCGTTAATGGTTAACTTTATTCAGCTTGTGTTTGATCAACAATAACTAGCCTTTGAAATCATATCAGATTTATGACACTTCAATGGATTTTTAAGAAGATATGACAGAAAAATTGGTGCACAATTTTCACGATGCCTCAACCTCACCCGCCTCCACCCCTGGCTAATTAGCTTTAACAGGTTATTAAGCTTAATTAATCACTTCATTTGGATTTTGTTCTTGATTTTTTGAAAGTCAAATAAATTTTCTTTGAAATCATACCAAAATTATGACATTTCATGGGATTGTTGAAAAGATACGACAAAAACTGATTCATAAATCACCCTCAATGTAACAAATCCACCATTTATGGGTGCCCACATTAAAAAGCATGACCATTATGTACATAAGATTATAATTCAGTATGTAACCCTGCAGTGACTTCATTTCGTCATGTTAGTGCAAGACAGTCATATCTGCAATAGCTGCTATTGGTCATAAATTTTGATTGAACATTGTATAATCTCCAGTATTAACGGTCAGTGGCTCACCTGAAGAACCATTTTAAAAGCCATTAACAAAAGACATACATTTTGAGGAATTTTTTTACATCCTATAGTGACCACCTGTTAAATAAATATAACTTAAGGCAGCCATTGCAGATACGACTTTCTTGCACTCACATGACGATTTATAGCAGGCAAATATGCATGGTGATGATTGATCATGGTTCAGAGCAATAAATGAATTATGAACCAGCTATGATACTTAATAAGATTGTGCATAAAATTTTAAAAATTAATGTTTGTTAAAATAAAAAATTTGACCAAAATTGAGGGCTTTAAATTCAGAAAATGTTATAACTTACACAAAAGAAGAGATTTCTTGTACAAGAAATTGTTTTAAGCTTTAGTGATGAATTTTGAACGAAATGCAACATTACAACATCTTATAATATTTTAGGGTAGTTTCATCTCTAAAGCTAGCTCTGAGGAGCTTGATTTTAATTTCAAAATATGTTTGGTTTGAGAAATACCAGGTTTAGGCCCAAAAATCTGAGACAACAGGTATAATTGTCTCAGCAAAAATACTAGGTCTACATTGAATGAGATTTTAAAATGATAACAGTTGGTCTTCAGACAATTCTATACAAAGCAGCTGTTCTATACAGAGTTCTATCCTCCCCCCGAGTTCTACCCTCCCGGAGTAAAAAACTAATTCCTAGGTGTGAAAAATTACAAGTCACTAAATCAAAACACCTCCAGGCTGTAAACAAAGAGGAAATACAACTTTCTTCAAATTGTCTATTCAAAAAAATTTCAATGGAGTATTTATGTTTAAAAAGTACTTGTTTTTACCTTAAACACATCTTTGATTGTCAAAATAGAAAATGGGCTACTGAATGCAATGATTTTCAAACTATTTATAAAGCAGAATTTCAAATAAATGGAAAATTTCAGCCTTGTGAAAATTAAACTGCATCAAACATTCTAGTCAAAATTACTTAACTCATTCACCAAGGCCGGTAAACATGTGGCTTTATTTGGCCTGAGGCATGTTTAGGTGTCAATACTTGGCATCTCTGTACAAAGGCATGATTTCACTATCTGCAAATTGTGGATATGAATGTTTGGACTGTGTGGTTGGAATGAGGTTAGTTTCTTCCAAGCCGTGTGATCATGAAGACACGGCCTGGACTGGCAAGTTTGCTAGAGCGATGAGAATTTGGTCAAAAATCCTAGGGTAAATTCCAGTACAGTATTTAGAAGAGCCAGATACTAATGGTATAGAAAGGGTAGTATTACAAATCTTTTCAGTCTATTTTCAGCTCTGAACTAGAGCTACTCTAAAGCTTGAAACAATTTCCTGTACAAAACATCCCATTGGAAGCAAGGCATGATCGGAAGGTTCTGATATCGTCTCTTAACATACACTATTAGCCCCCATGAGTATACAAATATCAACTGTTGGCCAAGGCAAAAACTACAGCCCAAGGTGATCTTGAGATATAGGCCTATCGTCTCAAGATTCGGGAAGAAAACTTCGCTCCAACGGGAAGCGACATTCGCTACACTTCATATTGAATTGGAGCAAAGATCGCTCCAAATATTCTTGGGTTTGTTTATTCAATAATCATAGAACTACAATATGCACAGCATGTTCAGCACGAGTGACATTCGCTTTCATCGATTGAAAAGATCTTCGCGCAATGAGAGCGACATTCTCTCTCCGTTTTAGCGAATAAGTCAGAGGGAATATACAGAGCGAATGTCACTCGGCCGAGCAAATGTCTTTGGACGCAAGCCTTATATACCCGATTAATTTAGGTTGTGCAGTATATTACCTGTTAAAATCACGTAAGGTGATACACAATTTTAAATATCTATTGACACATCCATGATTCAATGGATTTAAATATGGAAGATTACCTATATCATAAGGACACACATTGATCCATGACTTACTAATGTCATAACAATGCACATGCAGATATGGATCAGATAATTACGACAAAATGATTTGGTAAACTATTGATTGCTCAAATTAGTGACGCTTTCTTGTTCAGCCTTGTATAATGGCGCAGAAAATATGAGCAATATTTATGTAGGCCCTATATGGTTCAGATTTTGGGATATGACAGCTATAAAGATTATGGAATGAGTTGTTCTTAATGGGAATAACGGGATCAAATGACAGGATATCAATATGAATTATAAGTGTATGGATCCTCCTGTTGTTCCTCCACCAAAATTGGTCGCCGTCTCCACAGTAACCACAAATCCGAGTACAGCTGCAAGATTTAGGTATATCTATCATCTGCCTCATGGTTTTATGATAGATGAAATGTTGATAATACTCCATGGTAATTTATGAAGACTGTCATGATGCGATGGATATGAATAACACGATCGCAGGGACACCAATCCTAGGTGTATATGTCTCAGCGAGACCAATAAATGACCGCATGTCATATGGTGATGGTGTTCTTTTCAATGTAATGATGCACGTCTTCTAACAGGAACTTCACGACCAAAGTTTAGTCTAATTTGTTCAAAAAATATAAATGTTAAGATTGTCTGTGGGGCTAATCGTAAAAATGCAGGAACGAATCCTTTGTAGAAAGCTAGTGGTCCCATTTTAGCTGTGTACCATATTAATGCTGCAAAATTCTGTAGCAAATGAGTGAAATGGCAGAGTTGATTAGTATAAAAAAAATCAGCATGTTTTATATATAGCATCTATGCAATATGAGGGATGTTCCGGCAAAATCAGAGGAAAGTCGCACTTGATGATTGTGAGAAAACAGGTACTGAAGTGTGACATATTCAATTTTCAATTTTTGAAGGAAATCGCATCTATAGATATTCTTCTTACAATGCTGCTTTCATACTTTTGTAGCTTTGTCACTTTAAAGCTCTCGTCACTTGCTTCGTTTCACACTTTTGTCGCTTTGCAGCTTTGCCGTTATGTCACTTCGAAAGATGAATTCATTTCAACTTGAAAAATCTTGTTGTGCGACAAAATTTTACCAATATCGATTATCTCAGCGGCATATAGCATTGCCTCTACGATAACCGGATGCAGCAAGTTTTTGCAGAAAAACATACGTCACACAGCAACAAAGCTTCAAAACTACAGGAGTATGAAAGCAGCATATATGTCAAATTTGGGCAACATTAAAGAGGCATTGGACAAAATTTCGACATTTTATTTGTGGATGATTTACACTTCATATGCTTGAAAATAACAGTCAATTACCAGTTATCCGGACAATTTGATCATAACCTTCAGAAAAGTCAAAAATGTTTGATTTATTTTTATTTTATTTTATTTGTTGATTTTGGGTATGAGGCTATTCCCTAAACGTATTTATTGATGCTACATATCAAGAAAG
>JXSR01S001244.1:20099-36302 GCA_000969725.1 Ophiothrix spiculata | reverse complement strand
GATATAGGGATTGAATTTGACAATGAAACTTTGCAAGCTGTCATTATTACCGCTAATACTTCAAATGATGCAAAAATCTCAAAATGCTTGGGGGAAAGTTTGGGGATGATGCTGAACTTGTCCAATGCCCCTTTAATCACCTGGAAATGTTAATTATACCAGTTTTTATCAAAAGATTCCTAGTTCTGTACTATTTGCTGGTCTTTTTTACTCATATGCTAGCCGTCACCTTGCCATATAATACTATGATTGTTAATGCCATTATTGAAAAAACTACAGCAAAGTTAAATCATTTGTTAAAATGGACGGCTGCTCCTAATTTACAACATAAAGTACCCATGAAATTCTATTTACATACAACCATTTATCATGTTGAAATTTACTTTAAAATATCTAGAGAAAAAAGTGTCAACAATACATATGTGCAAAATTTAATGAATGAAAGTTTTCCATATGGCCATATGGGGGTGATTTGTAGCACAACAAAATGCAATGCAAATATGTGAAATGAGTCATGCCTTATACTATATGAAGTGTTTGTACTATAATTTCTTGATTAATGAATGACAGTTTTCCATATGGCGGATGATTTTTAGCACAACAATATACAATGCAAATGTGAGAAATGAGTCTTCTATACTGTATTCAGTATTTTTAAGTAAAGAGAACAAAAGCTCTTTGGAGCAAGGAATTCTGCCTCCTTCCTGCAGGATTTGTGGCTGCTTTAATTTTGATAACGGCCCTTTTAAAAGAAATTTTACAGCAAATTATTGTTGGCCACAAAACATACAGCTCTACCAGAGATTTTAATTTGTCATGTGAGTGCAAGTAAGTCCGTATCTGTAATAGCTGCCATTTGTCATAAGTTTGGGATTACACATTTTATAATCTCTAGTCTTACTAGGTCAGTGGCTCTTGAAATGGTTCTTCAGGTGACGGTCACCTGAAGAACCATTACAAGAGCCACTGATATATGATGTAAATTTTGAGGGATTTTTCTTATTCTTGTGACAAGGTGTTGAATAAATATACCTTGGGGCAGCAATTGCAGATACGACTTTCTTGCACTCATGTGACAAATTAATATTGTACATGTATATGTAGTAGGGTACACTATGTATACCATAAGTTTTCATTAAAAAAAGATGTAGTAATATGAATACAAAATATAAATAGAGGGATAATTCATGATCCACTTTTCCTCAAGGTCACCTCTATCAAAATTGAGTTTTTTAGCTAGTGAGAAAAGTTAGAAAATATGTTATTTTCTAATAACTGTCATGGCCCCTACAGTAATTAGGCCACACTAATTTAATTGATTGTCTCAAAGCTCACCTAAATTTGAAAACTATATAATGCGGAATGCAGTTTTATTTCATTTTATTTTTTTTAAAGTAAAAATTTTCCAAACTATATACCAGGTGTTGTTACACTTGCCATTTTCGCCATTCATTTTCCATCCATTGATATTTACTTGTATATAAAACAATATGTTTGTTATACTGCCATTTTGCGATCCACAGGACCGGGCTCAGGACACAATTTTTGATCTTTGACGGGTTTAATTTGACGAAATTGAAAAATAAAAAGAATATTTAGAAGTAAAATTCAAATTTTGACAATTTGGCGATGTTAATGCGCACGTTTAAACTAACGCGCGCATCAGCTTTGAGACAAACAATTAAATTAGCGTGGCCTTAAAACACAGTTGCCTATGAGGATTTTTAAAATATTGAAAAGCTTGTAACTTAAAAACAAATGGTCGCAATTAAGTGAAATTTTCAGAATACTTTTCTGTTGTATTCTTCTCTTTATTTAGCTAGAAGAGAGGTGTGGTTTTTGTCAGAATCATGAATTAAACCTTTAAAAAAGATAATAGACATGACATAAATATAAATAGAAAATAAAATAGAAAAAGAGACTATTACAGCTATAGATCAATAAGGAAAATGTGGTTATATTCAAACTAATAGCACGTTCACACTCACTAAAAAGTCATTGTAGTTGTAATCAATTTCATTTTCAATTCCTATGACGGCAAATGCTTAGCATAAACTAACTTGGGTTTGGAGTGTACACATGCGTATTTGTATGCAGCGAAATCGCTTTCAGTTTAAATCGCTGGAAATGCAGTAGTCATGGGTCACGAGCCAATATGACGAGTTGTGTTCACATTGGTGAAAAGTCGTAATATGTTGTAGTTAAGGTGAGAACGACAACTAAAGACTATTGTATCTATTCAAACTTAACCCTAACTGACCACAGGGGATTTTTCGTTTCTAGCCTATCTCCTCAGAAAGGGAGGGGTGAAAAAAACATGGTTTCACCTGGATTTGAACCCGGGACCTCTCGCTTCCCAGACCCCGTATACCATTAGCAGGCCACCGCTGAGGCGCTGCCCGGGCAGCGATTCCATTGCCAAATACAACCCCAGTCTATGACGTATTTGGACTTAGCGCATTTTAGGTGATTTCAATAATGAGATTCCGTGAGATTATGGTCAGTTAGGGTTAATTAACCATACATAGATTCCTTATTAACCCGAACTGACCACAGGGGATTTTTCGTTTCTAGGCTATATCCTCAGAAAGGGAGGGGTGAAAAAAGCATGGTTTCACCTGGATTCGAACCCGGGACCTCTCGCTTCCCAGACCCCGTATACCATTAGCAGGCCACCGCTGAGGCGCTGCCCGGGCAGCGGTTCTGTTGCCATATACAACCCCGGTCTATGACGTATTTGGACTTAGCGCATTTTAGGTGATTTCAATAATGAGATTCCGTGAGATTGGAATCGATGACGACCTAAGTGAAATCGATTACGACTACCGATGACCTTTTAGCTAGTGTGAACGGGGTATAAGACAACATGTGAACATCCATCACAAATCCCCAGGAGAGTCATCCCCTGGTCAATTTTGTTTTATTGTCAATTCAAATTTTAGATTTAAAATGCTACTGTTATTGCCAATTTAACAGTAATATCAGTACGCTCAGTAATCTTCGTGTACGGGTAAATTTGAATTATTTTGCGCATTTCAATTTTGCGCTTGTGATATATTGTATGTGCAGAGGTATGTACAAACCATTTTTCGCACTACATTTATTTTCGCACAAAGTGAGCTTAGTGCGCAAAGCGCGAACATAAATGTAGGGCGAAATATACCACTTATACAGTATTGTTTTATGTTCACATGATACCGAGAGTTCTTCTTTAAAGGGTGACATGCCAAACAGGGAAAACTATTCATTTTTTTACATATTATACCAATTTGATCACACCTACAAAATGTTAATTTCTAATCATTTTGAGTTTCGTTTAGTAAGATTATGAAAAGTATAAGCATTTCGAACTTATAAAATCTCAATTAATTCAAAATACGTTTGCCTGTTATCCAGACTTTTATGGTAAGATTGTGATGAACATTCACATACTTAGGTGCTTACAATCCTGGTGGAGGGGGGCACTCAACTTTGGTCTGGACGGCCCGGACCTTAAAACCCATAACCAATCTTTTTGGGTAATTTTTAACAAAAAAGAGCACCAACGTTTAGGTATTTTGCTCCGAAACAGGCTGATTTTTCAAACCCAATTTAGCATTTTTTTCTTGAAAATGTGACCCATGTTTATTGATTTGGGGTCCCAAAATGGGCCCATGTTTAGGGTTTTTTTTGTAAAAAACCAATTTGATTTATTAATTTATTTTTAATCTGACCTTACCATTTGGGCAGCATGTCCCTTTATACCTTACATATGCGAGTACCCCCTCTCCGGGCTATCAATAATCAAGTACTTTTTGAATGAATACAGAAATCATGCAGTATTAAATTAATGAAAGTGGGTATGAGTTGAGCGATGTCTACATAGATGCAGTATTTTTATCTATCAAGTTTGCCTGCGTACTGCATTGTTTAACTCCAGCGTAACGCACCGCGCGATGTCGGCTGACCAATCACACGCTGTAAATACCAGCTAGCAACAAGCGTCATGCTCCAAACACCATGCAAATGGAAAAACTTAATTCTCGAAAATACTGTACTGACAAAGTTGATACATTGAACACAAATTCTTATATCAATGTGCAAAGAAGTAAGGGATTTCTTCACAACTCAACCGGCGGCCACAATCGGTCAGTTGCTATTGTGTTAAACATTGCCAACCGGTCAGAATTGGTGCTTTTAGACGAGAAGCCACTGGTTGAGTTTTGAAGCGGCCCCTTAATTAATTTTGAATATCTCTAAGATAAAGCATTTCAAAAATTACATAATGTAAACAAGTTGAACTCAAATAGCACAAACAGAATAAATATTATCATTAAATAAGCACAAATAGCCACAGCCAATAGGGTAATCAAGGAAATTCTATAGGGGAATCTGGACTCGCCGCCATCTTGTGTCGCTCCTGGAGACGAGTTATTGTACCTCTGAAAATATTTGTTTGGCCCAATATCCAGGCAGATAGCGTAAATCTTCACTAACACTTGGCGGCATTGGTGCACTTCACTTGCTGCGATCAATGTACGGTAATCTTCCAGCTAATCCGTTTCGAAGACTCCCGAAGTGTGGCACATGGAGACGTAAAATGCTAGAGGTACAATAACTCACCCTGAATGATAATCCAAGATGGCCACCATTCCATAAGATTTACGCCATCATATTGGCGGCGAGCCCAGATTCCCCTATTAAGTTCCTTGGGTGCAATAGCAAGCTGGTGCAAATGCATGTTAAGATTATAACGGGAAAATTAAGACACATTGAGACAACCCATTCCTCTTGCAAATTACTCAATATATCAGAATTTACACTGGAAACATGCAATTAAAAGATACATATGAGGGAGTATCAAAAAGTTTTAAAGATCACCCAGAAGGAAAGAAGCTATATCGATGAACTTTTGTCAGGATGGTCACTCGTCCTTGTGTACATTATGGTGCAAAAATGAAATCAATGACATTTATAATTGTTATACAGGGGTATAGGTAAATGTCAACAATGTCTCCGCTAACCAGGTAAATTGTATGGAGTATTTAAAGAAATGCGGCATAATTAAAGCCCTGCATTTGAAGGGTTACAGCCTAGTAACTCTCTGATGTCATGCCCAAAGTTTAGATGTTTCATACTATAGTATAGGTTAAGATCTCCTCTTTCCATTGATACTAAAATAATGGAAATCACCAATAAATAATGTCACAATCACATAATAAAACATGGTCGACCTGAAAATCTTGATTTTTAGCAAGATAAAATGTGCATTTTTTTTTGCTACAAGAGGACCTCTACAAAGTTTGTCTGTTGACAGTAAGATTAAAGTGGGAGAAATGTGTTACTCTGCACAGTGCCTAGGTAAAGATGACTTAATCCTAGCATAATAAAATTATGTTCTTGGCTGCATTTCTTCTTGATGATCTTTAAAACTTTTTGATATCCCCTTGTATGTTATGTAAAGTGAAAGTGCAAAGTGAATGTAAGTACAAATCATATTCTGCTTATAATTTTGTTGCAATGCCGGAAAAAATATTAATACTAAATTGCATCATTTTTTACTACAGCAATATTAATGCAAAGCTAGCTAATTGAAACAGCTCCACTTTCATAGTGTTTTCATTGCTGGTGGTTTGTCCTATAGTGAAAACTTTCAAGTTGCTATGCATTTTTTTTTATCAGTTTCCATCATTAAGAGTTAATTTTGAAAGGTTAGATTCTAGCTTAGTGAGGTGGTTCATGCAGTGTGAGAAATTCTCTTACTTTTAACATCTTTAAAAAAAAAATGATTGATAATATACATGTATTTTCGCGAATGAATGTTCTTATACGTGTTGGTAGAAATTATAAGAAGAACTTATTAAACTTTGCAACAACGTTAACACTTACTTTTTGATCCGAATAATTAAAATAGATCCAGGCTAAATTTGCATCAAGAAAGAGACCAGCCCCACCCACTCTTAACAGAGATGGGGGGTGTGAACTTTCCAATATTTATAATTCCCTCTCAAAGCACCTTCAAGATCTAGGACGTCACCGACGGCGAATTTCAGATATGGATCATTCGGAACTCAGAATTAGACAGCTGATGACGGTGATGGGTATCACTGAAATTATTTGGATCAAAAAGTAAGTATTGTTGCAAAGTCTAACTTCTTCTACAGGGGTTGCCTTTACACTTTTAAATCCACAGGACAGAAGGACCAGTAAGTTTCAAAGTCCACAGGTCCTTCGCACTAAATTTACAGGTCCTTCAGAAGGACTTTTAATTCCAAAATCAGTGACAGCCTAAAATAATGATCGGACCGAAGGACCATCTCATTGCTGAACTGGTCGGTCCTTCCAAAATTCTGTCGGCCGGGACCGACGGTCCGACGGTAAAGTCGAACCCTGCTTCTAATACCCATCATTATGTCATAGACGGTAGGCATGCAATAATTTAACCAACTGAACATCATGCAGGGTGCTTTTTATTCGTATTACTAAATTAATTATAAGAGCGAGGTTAAAAACATCTATTTGTTTGTCACTATTGGAGCACTGGCTTTTTTAAACACTTTTACATAACTTTTGATGGTAGCACACACTTACTTTAAATTCTCCGGGTCTAGCATTCATAAGTCTGGTTTTCATCACATCAAATGGTTGTGTTAGTACTGTTGCACAAAATCCCTAAACAAATAAGATAGTGAACATTGGTCAATTTTGATGTGTCCAGTAAAGCGTACAGTACCGGTAATCCAAAAAAGACAGCACATGCATTGATTTTGTCTTGTTTCCCTAGCATAATAGAATAACAAGTAGAACGCTGGTTTACGCGATGCATAAAATATGTCCCCGCCGAATGTGGTGATCAGTAATTGGGTCAAGAGCTATCCATGGTCCAAATTAAATCCATATAGGGTCAAGGGTTCATGAGTTATAGCCGTGACCTTGAAATGACCTCGGATGACCTCTGGTCAACTTTTTGAACATTTTTGAAAATTTGACCTCGAATGACCTTTTGACCTAGGCTGACCTTGACCTTGGGTCAAGAGCTATCCATGGTCCTAATTAAATCCATATAGGGTCAAGGGTTCATGAGTTATAGCCGTGACCTTGAAATGACCTCGGATGACCTCTGTGAACTTTTTGACCATTTTTGAAAATTTGACCTCGAATAACCTTTTGACCTTGACTGACCTTGACCTTGGGTCAAGAGCTATCCATGGTCCAAAT
Source organism: Ophiothrix spiculata (assembly GCA_000969725.1). NCBI lineage: Eukaryota > Metazoa > Echinodermata > Ophiuroidea > Amphilepidida > Ophiotrichidae > Ophiothrix > Ophiothrix spiculata. The sequence continues at coordinate 29,105 of JXSR01S001244.1, read as the reverse complement.
TTAATCTATATAGGATCAAGGGTTCATGAGTTATAGCCGGGACCTTGAAATGACCTCTGTTGACCTCAGGTCAACTTTTTGAACATTTTTGAGATTTGACCTCAAATGACCTTGAATGACTTTCACCACACCCCCAAAAAGTTGCGCAGCGCAAGTATATCCCGAGACCCTTCATGTCACCAAGTTTCTTTACCGTAGGTCTTACGGTCCTGGAGATAGAGGCAGCTTAACATTTGGGTTAACATTTTCATCACAGACACAACGACACACAGACACACGGACGGAGCTCATTTTATAGTCCCCATCCTGAACTCGTTCGGCAGGGACAATTAACCACAACTTTCAGATAGTCCAAGATATGACAATACAACAACAAACTAAACTTGTTTGATGGTGAACAGTTAAAACAATCCAATTATGATGAACACCCATCATACAAGCCAACCCAATATTTAGAACAACAATGATTCATTTTCAAGTCTTCAAACACGATTTGAACGTGGCATCTTCTGTTTTAAAAAAAATATAAAAATGAATAAATACAAGGGGTTGATAGTGCACTATATGCCTCCTTGATTTGTAATTCTAGCCTCAGAAAACTTTACAGGTGTGTACTATCCCTTTGGCCCAATTCAAGTAAACTCCATTCCACACCAAGCATCATTTTAGATTCTGCAGCAACCTCTAGGGGCACTGAAGCTTGTGCACCATCACCCCGGAGCAGCACATTAGCACACAGACGAAACATTTATACTCACCGCCATTAAACTAGAAGTAAAATGAGTTGTTAAATTGTCTATAAAGTAACCCGACGCTAACAACATCTGCTTGAATTGATCATATAGGCCAATCTGGAAATCGGAAAAAAAAACTCAACATTATTTTAATGTTTGGAATTATACACAAAAAATGACTTACTTATAGCCACAAATGCTTCTCACTTAGGCGTTAATTAGGCCACAACTTTGTGCGGCGGGTCGCAAGCTGGTCACAGCCTTGATTTTCCAAGATGGTGACTGTAGGCTCGATATATCAAGCCTACAGTCACCATCTATAGACTCACCAGGTATAAACTGTATGCAGCGCCCCAAGAAGAAGCATTCGCACATGGGACCAACGGTTTAACGTGACTATCCGAACCACAGAGTAATTAGAGTAAAGTCCTTTCTCAAGGGAACAAGGAGACGTAAACCGCCTGGCCCGGGGCTCGAACCCCCAACATCTGTATTACAAGACCTGTGCTCTAAGCACTCGGCCACGCTCCCCTCTAATGCAACTCTAAATAATTTCAAAACATGTACTGGTTATTATAAAGTGCCCAATCAAGCCTATGGTTGCCATCTTGGAAAAATAAGGCTGTGGTCAGGTTGCAGCCGGCCACACAAAGTTGTGAATTATAGTGCTCCAACGCCTGATTATACTCAACAGGAAAAATTTCTATTTTGTAGACCCAACGAAAAAAAGTTTTTTAGTTGGAAAAAAAAAATGCAAGTGGTTTGGGAAAAGAGATTTTGATCAAATTGGAAAATTACTAGATCATGGTATATTATACATTGGGCTCATTCCAGTGAAAACTAAATCTTTTTTGATTTCAAGCAAAAAGTCAGCTTTTTTATTAGACCATATGAGCAGCTTTTTCAGTCATATGTTTGTTACTCGGTATGTGAAAAGTATTTTCTAATCAGAAATTTTGATTTTTTTCTACCCGTGCATGAATGAGCACATGTTTTCATTCAAAAATGTCACAAATGTTACCAAAAAGTTACACCAAAATGTCACAAACGTTACCAAACAAAACATTGCATTAAAAGAAATCCTGACGATAGAATTTCCTACAACTTTTATGAACTATTTGTAAATATGTTACCAATCATCTGTGAAAAACGCAATAAAAATTTCGCTAACATGTCAGAGAAATTTTACTTTGAAGTCATTTGGAGCAAAAAACCATTTCCGTGCGAGGTCACAAACGTTACATTAACTTTATTCAGTATTTTGGCAATTATTTTAATCTTTAAACACCTGCATGTCTTGATCCTACCAGTGAGCACCATTATCAACAACAAACTCTTTGATATCATGTTTATGCTAGGCTCTGTGGCCATTTAAAAGTGAAATTTTCCAATTTTTCGGTCACAAACGTTACTTTGGAATCACCCATATATAATAAATGAAAAAAAAAAATTATTATTAACAAATAGAAACATCTTCAATAGCTTGTTGTCAGATAAAAACTTAAAATTTTATAAATTTTCTCACCCCAAAAGTTTGATAAATAATCAAATTCTATAACTGAAGCATTATCTGGTAAGCTGGTATGAAATAACTCAACGATAAAAGCGATGTACATTCAGAAAATCAGTAGTTGAATTGGGACGAGTGGATACATATATTTTACATGCATTTTATTCTAAATTTTCTCTCTTGATTTGTAGTTTTCTCTTATTCCCATTAGTCTTCCCATTTTTCCCAGCAGGTTGGAAAAATGACATTGTTACAAATTTCAGGGACAGTCTCTCAAAGATCTGCTAAACTGTGGGACAATAAAATATAATATCGTATACAAATACAACAAGTGAGGAACTGTTCTCGAGGTATTTAATGACTGAGGCGCAGTCAATGGAGGAAGTCTCGATCATCAAACACCGAAATACAATATTTTTTCCGATACTTATCTGAAACCATTTTTTCATTTCACTACAGGTCAAAAAAATCAGTATTTTGCCGTAGGCCATGCATGCACAAAGTACTTTAAAATTTTTTAACTCTACCTCATAAATATTTATTTGACAACTACGAATATAATTGGTCAGTTCAATTGTGTGACAGTATTTTGCTAATAGCTAATATATACTTCCATAAAGTGCTTATAATGCCCGGGTGTAACGCCCATGCATGGAAGAAATTGAAAAACTACCGCACCCCTCTGTTATCATATCACTTATCAGTTAAAAATTCATACAATGACCCAAAACAATGGAAGTTTTCAGATAATTTTGGTTGTGTTTACATGACATTCATTGATATATTTATGTGGCATAGTAAAACATATACAACATGGTTTATTTAGGATGTATTGAAAATTTCTAATGCGTGTGACTACTGTAAAACATGTTAATTTCGCGAGGTATTTAATTTCGCGAATTTTGCGAGGGAAAATAATTCGCGAAATTAAATCCTCGCGAAAATATTGTCCAAGTTCATGTTTTGTTTAATAAGAAATGGCTTGTCAGCTCTTGTATTTGTGTATTGTTAAATAGCCCCTCTGTGATACGATCTATAAAACCTCACCCCTATTTTGATGTTGTAAATGGAATGGTCCAAGTGGATGTAAACAAACTTCAAGTCTTGCGGTCGGTCGGCAGTCAATGTAGTGTTTTATTGGGTATATGGTCCCAGGTTTGATCTAAAAATTTTGATTTATTTCTGCAATATGACTGCTTACTTTTACAATAGTTTTAAACATCATGCGTGGAGCCTTTTTTCATGCAGACTTTCAAGGTATTTTAGTAATATTTTGACAGGAACACAGAAGACTAGAAGATAATATTTGGCCTTCCGAATTCGGAAGACATACATAATCATGACAAAATTTCAAATTCGCGAAATTTGAAACTCGCGAAAAAGTCACTTAAATTGCAAATTCGCGAAATAAACTCCTCGCAAAATTTTAGTGTTTTACAGTATTTCCTGATTCGAATATGCATCTAACATCTCAGGATTAGTAATTTTCATCACTTCCCTCTATACTAATAAATATTCAAGAGGTGTATTAATCCAAGATCTTACCTGTCCTATTGTCATTAGTACTGCTCTAGATGTAGCCATGGAAGCACCATTAAAAAGCGCTACACCACCCTCTGTAAATAGGAACAAGTACATTCAGGGTTAGAACGAACAGCAACCTGGGTTATAAATCTAAAATCTATAACATCATTTCACGGAATACTACCATATGATATGGAAATATTACAATCTTATGTAATAAGAGCAGATAGGGTACTCGCTTGGCCTTAAATAGGCCAAACAATAATTAATTGGACAGCATAAACCAAAATCCAGAATAAAGGACCCCCATTGTTTTTAGATGCAAACCGTGCCATGGATTTTTGTTGAAATTCAAATATTTATTTTCTTTGCCTATAGTAACTTCTAGCTGCGAAATGTTTATGACGGGTTTCCTGATGGCAACGCCTTGAAACTATTGTAGAAGGCACTCATACTAACAAATTGACCACTTGTTTATCATTATTCGTGTAGTATTTTCCAAGCATTTCTACTCGGCTGCAAGGTTCAAATTCAATTTCACTAATTAATATTCACTATATATGTGGATCGTCATATCGAAAGGTACCTTAATACCGGCATAGTACATTACGAGATACGGGCCATTGAAGCTAAGCATAGTCAAAAATCACGCCCACGGTCGAATTTCTAATTTCATCAGAAAGGTTATCATTGAAGTGTATTCTATCATATTAATCAGGTTCCAACATCCAAAACATAAGGAAAATGTATTAAAAACCAAGCTAAAATTATCTCTCCATTCAAGATTTACTAAGTACAAAAACTTTAAACTCGATTTTCTCAGAACTATAGTTTTCCGAATCAGCTCGATGCCTTTTACCAATTTGGGTGTAACTTCGCAACCGAACATCCAATAACTAAAATCAAGGTGTCATTTTAAAGCTTAAAATCTCAGCTTTCAGATGAGACCAAAAAATTAATTTTGATTTTGCCGACCTTAAGGTACCTTTCGATATGACGGGTCACATATTAACAAACTGGACACTAAGCAATCACATAGAAGTACACAGTACTTTACAACTTTCACTATAAATTCCTTGTATGTAAAGATACATGGTCAGCTTTTTCAAATTTAGGTTTCACTGTCATATCTTAAGATGCTTCAATTTCAAATTTCTGTTAAATCGGAACAACCGTTTTGATTTTATGAGCAATTCTATATTTTCCACTTATACTGTATCAGTAATTTTATGGTTACTATTATTTAACACATTTTCACCTATATCTCCGCAACGCGACAAGTGTCAGCCGTAAAATTTCACATGGGTAATGAGAAAAATATGAGGAATGTTTGGTTCCAAAATCTCACAAAGTTTGAAAAAATGCAGCTGACCAAATTGGACACGACTCCTTTAATCCCCTGTATAAATTGTATGCCGAAAACAGATCACAAACAAACAAATATCACCAAAGATTCCCATATGGGCTATGATAAATGGCATCAAATCTACAACACCAATTATTTACCAAATGACAGCCATATTGCATATGGCCAATATCCTGTGTAACCAGATGTGAAATTGCATATCATAGATTGCAAATTGTGATTCTGACTATTTTCCATTTATTCTGAATCCCTTATATATGTCCAGTATATGCTCAACAATTTTAGGTCAATAAGTGGAGGCTAAAAGATGGTTATAAAACTTCTCATGATTGGTCACTTTTTAAAGACAAGAAAGGCGTGCTCTGGCAAAATGAGCAGACAGATGTTAATTTGAAAACTGAGTTTATAATATTGCATATTTTAGTTCTCTATAACCTCAGCTTTCTCCATTCTTCATTTAGAGATGAACTAACAAAGCAGTTCACTTAAAATCTGACAATAAAAATTAGCTGCAAAAATTATTTTCAAATTAGTGATTGCTATTATTGTATGATAGTAAAATGCGATCAATCAACCGTGATAAATTGCACTTCCCAGCATAACTGACCTTCGAAATTTGATGTATATTGTTAAACACTTATGCATGGATGCAATTTATGTCAAAAACCGAATTTTGACCTTTTCACCATATTTTTACAATACAAGCCATCCATTCAAAATCTTCATTCGTGACTTTCCACTCATTTTGCCAGAGCAACCCAAAAATGGCAAACCTAGCTATTTGACTATAATAGTACATCACGAGCAATTATGGATGTGCAGCAGATAACCGAGTCGGAGTAACAATAAAATCTATTAATCTGTGGCAAAATCCACTATCCTTGTTGGATTGAATTTGTAAATGCGTACTCAGAGCCTTGAGCGTAGACGTGAACAAAACAACTTTAACAATGTATGCATGTGCCAGAGACCACTGCGTATTCGCTACAGGTACGTCTTCACAACTTTAATCCAACAACAACAGATATTTCATTTCTTTATTGCAACTTCTAATTAGATAATAGCAAGTTCAAACCCTCGTCACTTAACCACCGGCGCCGACCAGTGCCAGCAAGCCGCAACGCCGGTATGACATCAGTACAACACCAGTGAATGCATGCAAGCTCTTGCAATGCCTGATTGGTCACCTGTCGATCTCCAGTGCTTATTAGCCCATAACTGAAGACATCGTATACAAGCCACAAGGTTTCAACTCAGAATTAAATTCTGGTGTCTCAACGGCTTACGGACACTGGTTGGTGTTCGGTCAGACATCGTTTGGTGTCCTCTGAAATCTACCTGGTATGACGCCGTAAACACATCGTAACCTCGTCGCAAGGTTATGTGACCAGGGTATTAGCGTCTAGCTAAATGCTAGCTGTGTCTTGCTAGTTTATGACATGAGAGACGGTCAAATCTCGTCATGTCAGTGCAAGAAAGTCGTTTCTGCAATGGCTGCCATAAGTTATATTTATTTAATGCCTTGTCACAAGAATGTGAAAATCCCTCAAAATTTCCCTGTCTTATGTCTGTGGTTCTTGAAATAGTTCTTCAGGTGACGGTGCCACCTGAAGAACCATTTCAAGAACCACTGACCCAAGACTGGAGATTATACAGTGTGCAATCCAAATTTATGACAAATGGCAGCTATTGCAGATACGACTTTCTTACACTCATTTTGCTTACCTGCTCTGTAGGTCTTCCATAACCCATCAAACACATGCTTATAACTGTGTTGAAAATAACAAACAGTAAATATACATTAATTGCATTTCCCTGTGATTTCACATAAAACTGATTTAATGTCTGCAACAAGATATTCCTATTTCATCTGTTTATAGGCTTTCACCAAGGATACCCAACATGCTACTATAAGTAAGCTAAAGGAAGCTTATTTTCAAATTTCTACACAATGTTTCAGACAGGGCCGTACAAAGGTATGTAAGCCAAGGGGGGCAAACACATTTACCGTCCCGAAATTCATGTTTTGTCCCGATGTAGTACCGTCAATTTGTTTGTAATGCGCGCGTAGCGCGCGAAAATTTTGCTATTTTCAGCCAAAAATCAATATAAAACCTTTATATTTGTGCTAAAATTGGCTTATTTTGACTAAAAGTTTGCGGGACAGTAATATCGGGACGGTATAAGTAGTAAAATATCGTCCCGATATTTTAATTTTTGTCCCGCCAGCGTCCCGATTTTTCGAGCCAGGGGGGGCGAGTGCCCCCCCTGCCCCCCCGCTTCGTACGGCACTGCTTTCAGATCTGACCACGATTTGACTACCAAAAGTGGAAAAAATTCAGATGCTTGAAATAAAGAATAATACATGTTTTTAGGGTGAAATTTTGTGTAGAATTCAAATACGAAGTAAAAAATGCAAAGACTTGCACTTGAAATTTTGTCCCATTGATTATACACTGGGCCGAGTCTGACAAAAAAGTGGAAAAAATGGCAAAATCCATTTGTTAAAAAAAATTCAAACTTTTTTATAAAGTATGTTAGCAAAACAATATTCTATACACTTATGGGCCACTACACTGGGCATGAGCCTATAGTTTTGTAGGGCCATATCTGTTAAAATAAAAAAAAAAATTTTAACAAATCGCCAGACTTTTTTCACACTTAGGGGTGGGGGTAACATTTTTGCATTTATTTGCACTTTTCAAGTGCATTATGAAATAAAACAAGTTATAAACATAAAGCTGACATATTTCCTAGCAAAATGAGGGGTAAACCATCTCTGTAGACCCATCCTATCAAATTTTATGAGGGATCGAACACAACTTTTTCGCAAAATAGCCGTATTTTTGGCACCCTTTTGTCACGCGACATGCCAATTTTAAACAACTAGCACGAGTAAATCATGCAGCTGATCAGGATCAAACTTGTTATTTTGAAACTATTAGATCACAGTTTGACAAAAAACAAGTATAAATGGATGATACTACTGTATTTTGTCACTTTAGAGGACAATTTATAACAACTCAAAAAAAAAAAATGTCACCGAAAAATGCCCATTTTCGGGCAAAAATGGGCATAAATTGCAAAATTTCACAAACATGACACATTAAACCAATTTTTTGGTCACAAAATTAGAAACTTCAGATATTTTTACCCTAGAAATGACACATTTCCATATAATTAACTGATTTTTTAACCTAACCTTTTGGCAGTGAAATCAGGGTCAGATTTTGAACATTGGTGTAAGGGGAGGCAACTATTGTCTTGAGAAAAAAGTATCGTTAACTCTTTAGAGGTATTGCAATATCACAATCTTCCAAAATCGCAATGGCAGAGACATTTTGTATTGAAACTTATATCATTGATATAATTACCTCAAAAGGACCAAATCACAGCAGCAGCAACTTTAAAGGTGTAGGTTCCGATCACATTCTCATTCCCCAGGGCTCAACCGGAAGTAGTATATTTTTTGATGCAAAATTTTTCTGATTATAAATCCAAAATTTCACCTCCAAATTCTTAATAGCTTCAGAGATACAACACAAAATGTAAAATAATTGGTACTGTATACCTATTTTCCATTTCTTTTGTATAATTTACATAACAGCCTCACTGCCTCATCCCCAAGGTTGCACACTTTCTTTTGCCTCTCAAGTGAAAACAGGACACAGGCTAAGGTTGAGACCTTGCAGAAAGCATTTAAGAGGTCAAGGTCAATCAGTAAAAGTAGATTATACACACCCTAAAATAGGAAACTACACCTTTAAAGCTCAAATAACCCATTTCAAAATAAAGGAAAAAATCACCAAAATGAGAAAACTCAAATCATGCAACAAAAGAACTTTTTTAGTTTTACCAAAAATCATATAATT
>JXSR01S001243.1:73014-97074 GCA_000969725.1 Ophiothrix spiculata | reverse complement strand
TTAAACAAGATTTGACCAATTTTCAAATGTGCCCCCTGCAATGACTTTTACCCCCCTCCTGCCGGGTCCCGTGCAACAGACTGATTTTGTGTCCACCCTAGTGATGTTACATATGGTCCATAGCACCCATCTAGATAGGACACATCAAAATAATTTCTCGTTGCAAGTAAACCTGTTTTGCTCCCTAGGTAATTAGTTTTACTGAAGTTGAGAGTAGATTTAATTAAATTCAGAAAATTATCTTAATTTCAGCAATTGAGTGTTTAATATAATTCATAAAAACTAAACCTGGGAAAAGGGCTAAGTTTTAACAATCTGGCAAAATAAGTAGAAAGTCAGGAGTAAAGACTTTGAATAAATGTCCTCTATAGTAAAAATATGTTGACAATGTCAACAATTAAAATTTGTGACTTTCCGCTCATTTTGCCAGAGAACCCTTCATATTAGGGTAATAGACATGTTCAACATAATGTATCAGGGTAAGACATGTAAGAGAGAATTTGCCACTATTACTCACATATCTGTCTTGGTAGCAAAATCAGAGAGAAAGAAACTTTTCCAACCAAATTTGTTACAACTTTCTTAGAATTACAGTTTTAACTATGTCAGGTCTGCCATATCAGTGGAATAACAGATAGTTGTGTGATATCAACCATTTGAAAGAAAGTTGACTCATATCATTTCAGATGGACCAGATAGATTACATTGTATGGACAAATCATTTCCTGCTTCCAAATGTAATAGAAATTACATTACATCAAACACAAAGGAATCAACTAGTGAAATAGTCTCACGAATACTGATCTGATAAAATAGAAATTGATTGTATCTGCAAGATAATATAGACTGAATATGAGCAAAAAGCTTTCTTAGTGTTATTCAGATTCTGGTTTGTAATGTCAACTACAGTTACCTACTGTAATAACATATAGATTTTGCTACGTAATATATTGGTAAGAAAATATTATTTTAAGAATGAGTGATTCCATAGTAAAGAAATTTGGGTTGAGGCATCCATATATTAAAATAAAGTCTTTTAACTTTAGTGAAAATAATTGAAAATTTAACACTTTATAGTATTGCCTTAACTTTATTGAAGGATAAGACCAAGAAGAAACAGTTTTTCCTTTTGAAACATTTTTTTTTTCAACAGCACAAATGACAAATCATGAAAGTGTCAGACGCGAACGAACAATTGAGTATTATCGGCGGCACAAAGTATTTTAAAGTTATTGATGATAAGCTGCATTTTAAATCATGCATTAATGCAAATACAGTATATGGTAAGGTGGTTTTTTTTTCTGTTTTAGACTTCAATTTAGATTTACTTTCAACTATTAAGAAGCTATAACCAGTCAAATCATTAAAAACAAATCAAAAATTATACATCATATATGTTTGCGTTAATTGAGTATCTAAATATCAACTTCAAGGTTTAATAAGCATGTGCACACAAGTTCTTTCCTAATAGAAGATCTTTAGATTGCTAATGTGTATGCCCAACTAAATAGTTGTGCCACTTCTACAGAAATAAATTGGAAGTGATATTTATACAATATATACAACCATACCTGTCCATATCTATAGTATTTGTACAATTTGACCAAAATAGTCTCAGTTTAGAATCTCAGCAATATTTGCAATCCAGAAATGGGTCATTGAACTGAACTGTTTGAAGTAAAAGCAGATTATCTAGATTTGTTTATGCTCATCCTAGTGTGAGGTTTGAATCAATGTTGATGCTTGTCCATACACCCCTACTGGGCTTCAGTCAATGACCTATCAATGATTCAGATTTCATACTTCTGTTCAGTTCGACATGTTATAGTAAATTTCAGCAAATTGCACTACATAAAATATGGTTTACACATATACCATTTACAAGCATTTCAGTAATGCAAAGTTGTAGCAATATGGTTTCCATACATTTTCACAGGTTTTGTTGTGATATACCGATTTCAAAAAGAAAAAGTATTTTCTTATTAATTGTAGGCAATATACCTCCAGAAAAGATGTATACCTATTGGAACAATTTCTGAACTTAAAACATTTTGGACCTATTTTATAGAAGATCTAGCTATTTAGTACTTCAAGAAAGAAATGAGAAAGTTGAACGACAACTCAATCGATTTTCAAAATAAACAAACCACTTTCTGAATATACTTTAAAATCATCTTGGGTTTAGAGGTGACTATCAATCTAGGCATCTTCTAGGGCTTTGACACCTTCAATCAATCTGAATTTATCCATCACAGGGCTCTGGGAACCATTACATGAAGAAATCCAATACAGAGAAAATACTTTGGGGATAATCATCTGACACCAAAAGTCACGATTCGCCCGATATCGTAATCACAGTGGAGTCCTGATGGAGTGATTGTTAATCAGTTAAGAACTCTTGTGACCTATAATAGCAGTTCAAATTTGCAAAAATTACTGTGAGTGCATTGATTTTGTCCAATTTTACTTGAAATGACAGGTTAAGAAGAACTGAAATGTACATGTGTGTCCTTAAGCAACTTTCAATGTCACTTGTGATTTGGTTCACACCAATTCTGTAATGTTCACTGTTCTTGTGTAGATTTGTGTTAGTAACTTCTTACATGTAAGGTGATCATAAATGTTTTTTGTTAGCACAACAGCGAGGTAATATGACAATTTATTTTTATAATCACTGTGATTCTTATGGATAGAGTGCTAACACTAGGTCCTCAACTTGAAGTATGCAGTATTATTAAGGATGACCTTTGGAGTTTAATTATTGCATTTTAACATTTTCTAACCCAAGTTCATAACTCTGCAGTGATACAGAATGCTAAAGATGAATACTAACAGCAAATATTAATAATGCAGTAAGTGTGCATGTTGAATGATACACATAAGGGATCAGACTTGATTTGTGTTGAGAATATAATTGAGATTGTTTGTCATTCACTACGTTCACAGGCAATCATTTGATTTTGCATAAATATTAAATGGAGGTTTTTTGGAAAACAGTTATGATACTTCTAGACACACAAGACAAGTTTGTTGGTGTTTATGAAGATGCTGTTCAGAAAATTGGAAAGGAGTAGTTTGATATGGAGCAACAGTTATGAAAAAGAGCTGCTTCAAAACTCAACAGGCGGTTTCCTGCCAGTTCTGGGCATTTGGTTGTGCTATGTTGTAATAGAAATTATCATTATTATAGATTTGTAAGATGCTGTTCAGCAATTAGACAAGAAAGTTTGATATACAAATTGCCATTTATGATTTTTAAACTAATTGACATCAATGTGCAGAGGGAAGTCATCCTTGAGCTAACCAGTCAGAAAGTACTAAGTCATTTTTGAAAATTAATCTGCTAAAGTGATGTGCCCTTACTAATTCCATAAAGCGGACGTTGTATTTGGAATAGGATCAATAATAGCTTGATTATATTATAACTATTTAGAACATGCCAAATTGCACATGTCTAAGTTCAAACTATTCTTCAAAGTAAGTAAGGTTTGTCAAGGTCGAACCAATTTAAGTTTTTCTTAATGCTACAAAAACTATTCTTCACATATAAACAGGTAATGTTAACCACTCTGATGAATTGCTGATATGCTGAAAAAAAAAATGCAAGTGTCATTTGATGGACAAATGCTTTAAAAAAGGGATGTCAGTCCTATTTTTTGCAAACATTTTGTGATTTTCCTTCCCAAAATATTGCTTATATGTTTTCTTATATCCTCCGTGAAATTTTATGACTTAAAGTTTTGAACATAGGTCTAAAAGTGACATGTTATTAATTTGGAAAAATCTGAACTGGTTCCTTTAACTCTGATACATGACATTAGAAAGAAGACAATTAGCAGTAATCGATCGCTTAGGGAATGTTTCTCTCAGAGAGGTTAATTATTAATAAGACTTGTCTTGACATCTGATACTACCCTTGATGACAATAAAACCACATCAAGAGTTGTCTCTTGATTAATAAGATGAGAAATCCTGGACTTAAATTGTCTGGGAGGTTGAGGTGCAAGTTAATATTGTTCAGTGACTTTGTTTTGACGGGATCCAATAGTTTGAAACAAGACGATGTTTTTCCTGAAATATGTGAATGTCCATCCCAAAACAATCGTAAATGCAGTATCTTGTCATTTTCACTTTTTAAGTTTGAAGTTTTTGCCAGTTTCCATTCTATCTTATATACTTATTAGGTTATGTGGGAGGGTTGTAAATAAAGCAATTTCATTTTTTATTTGAGGCACTTTATCAAAATGACCTAAATGCTCTTGAAATCAAATTAAGTCTTGTTCAACCCTATACTATAATAAAATCATCTCAAGAGCTAAAAATCTCTAAATCTCAGACCCAAGGGAAAAGGCTTTATAGAAGGTATAAGTGACATTGAAAGGAAACTTATGTACGAGGACTAGGTCTCCTTGTTTAGTACTTGATGGCAATATTACCTAATTATGACCAGGGACCGGGATGGTATCTTTAATTTAACAATTTTATTTAAAGCACTTATGTAAGATTGGCAAAATGTTCTTGAAATCTACAATATAATGACCTCAAGGACTTTATCAACCCTGGGAATAAGATTGTATGGACTGTTTAAGTGACATTGAAAGGAAACTTGTGTATGAGGACTAGGTCTCCTTGTTTTGCACTTGACAGCAATATTACCTAATTATGACCCTCTTCAGGTGTATGTGACAGGATATTGAAAAGGGTAGATGAAAAATCTCCAAGGGTTGAAAAATGGTAATGATGAAATGGTATGAAGATATAAAATACCAATTATCATCAACTGTTTTTGCTTGTGTCCGAAAGTTAATAATAAACAATTATAAACATTTTTTTTTTATTTTATGAAAGAATTTTGCAAAGTAAGCTAGCTCAATGATAAACAAGGAAAAATAAGTTGAGGTGGTTTTTTTTAAATAATTTTGCAAATCAATCTAGCTCCATGAGTGAGAATATACAAAAACAGTGAACACAAAATGAAGCTGTAGTAGGGCTTTTTTTTTAATTTTTGGGACTTGAATCACGAATGCTTCAAGTAAGCCACAAGAACATGGGTCTCATATCCAGTTTTAAATTTGACATGAAAAAAAAAAAAAAAATGAGAAATAAGAACAGAAGAATGTATTTTGAGCCAGATTCTTTCCCCCCCCCCAAAAAAAAAAACAAAAAAAAAACCAAACAAACAACATTTTAATCCTAGTATGACAGGGATTGGACTATCCCCAAGCTACTCAAATGAAAGTTATTCAGAAAAACAGTGGGTGATTTTTTGAATGAGTTCTGTAATATAACATACCTTTTAATAAATAATGCACAACAAATTGTATTAATGTTACACCTATGTTAAGTCTGATTTCTCAGATCAATTATTTTTCTCTCTCAAATGTCTTAAAAGTCAGGCATGACAGACAAGCAATACAATTTTTTTTTTTTTTTGATTTTTTTTTTTGAGAAAGGCTTTTACGACGGAAGGAAAGCAATACAATAATCTTTTTGGAAGGAAAGCAATACAATAAAACCTCAGAGTAGAATGTTACATATATTATAGATCAGTATTGCATGAAATGTAGCACCCATTTTGGTTGTGTTTTTCAGTCTAAAGAAGAAGGGAATTTGTTATAATATGTTTAAATCATTAACAAATCACATCTTATATCAAAATCAAGAGGTGCAAGTATTCAGACACTTAGTCTGTATTCGGATTAAATGGATTTGACATTAGGTTTATGAGAATGAGTGCAACTGTTTTGAGAAAAGGAACATAAAATGATGTGTTGCCTTGTGACTTTCTCCCGAGGGGGGGGGGGTTACTTAGTACAAAAGTAATTACCAAAAACTTGGATAGCAAAATCAGGCTGCCTGGTATGCCAATGGGTCCTTTTTCTTTGCAAAAATGTAGTATTTTGATGGGTCTGTTTTTTCAAAATGTTCTAAAACTTACATTGCATACCCCTACCAAAACCAAACTTGAGTATTCCCCCGGGACTTTCTCTCATATGAAAAGCAATTTTGAAAACTGAACATGTCTCAATTTGAATACTATCTCTTAAAAAGACGTACATTTTATTTCCAGGTAAGGTTTGATATATACATTTCTTAAATAGAGGGTGAAGGTACACACATTTAAACGCAAGGTTGATTGAATTAGTTATTCATTGTCTGCTAATAATTTAATGATTTCAATCACATTTCTTGAGTAGTACGCCATTAAAACTGGAAGGAAAGATACATATGTAACCCATCATATTGAAAGGTACCTTAAGGGTCCCAAAATAAAAATTGATTTTTTGGTCTCATCTACAAGATTATATCTTAAGCTTTAAAATGACACCTAGCTTTTGGTTTTTGGATGTTCGATTGCAAAGTTACATCCAAATAGGTAAAAGGCATTGGGCTGATTCAGAAAACTATTGTTCTGAGAAAATCGTGTTTAAAGTTTCTGTACTGGCAAAACTTGAATGTAGAAAGAATTTTTATCTGGGTTTTAAAACATTTGTCTTGTGTTTTGGATGTTGGAACCTGATTAATATGGTAGAATACACTTCAAAGGTAACGTTTCTGATGAAATTAGAAATTCGTCCTTGGATGTGATTTTTGACTATGCTCAGCTTCAATCGCCTGTATCTCATAATTTACTATGTCGACCTTAAGGTACCTTTCGATATGACGGGTCACATATAAGAAAACAGGGAAGAAGACAAAATAAATCTTCTGCTAATTGTATTATTTATATGCACAATCAAATTGAGTTATGTTTAAGTGTTGGGGATAACCATTGTAAGTTTGAAAGAAGAAGCTTTAGCAGTTTAGCTACATAGTCACCCAAGAGATAAACTTGTTTTATTACATTGAGTAAATATATCTTTTCTTACAATTTGTTTTGCATATGAATAAAAAAGGCACCTTTTTTTGCTTTGAGAGTAAAATGTATATAATGAGGATTATCTTTGTCTCAGCATTTCTTCCCATTGTATTTTGATATTTAAAACAGTGATCAGGAACACAAACTATGTGTTTAACATATATATCAGGCTAATAAACATGACTCAAACAAAACATGTATTCTAGCAAATAAAAAAATTGGTTTACCACTATTTCTTACAAACATGCAAAAAACAGAGAAAGAAACTGTTCTAACCAAATTTATTACAGTGTCAAATCTGAGTTGTCTCAAATGGACCAGACAGTTTACATTGCACTGGACAAATAATTTCCTACTTCTAAATGTAATCGAATTAAATAACATCAAAGACAAATGAGTCAACTATTGAAATATCTTCAAACACTGATCTATTAATAATATTGGTTGTGCCTGCAAGATAATTCGACCTGAATATGAAGAAATAGCTTTATTGATGTTATCACAGACTTTAGTTTAGTTTCTTCAAATAGTGGCTTGCTGTAATAACAGATTTTTTTTTTATATAGCAAGCGATTTTATAGTAGTTAAATTTGGGCTGGGGCATCAAGGTGTTTGAATGACTTGTTACTTTGATTAAGATGGTTAAAATGAAAAATAACTAAAAGAATGAATAAAATGAATTTTAATTTATTTGAATAAAAATCTAGCCAGCATTGGATAATAGGCCACAAATCTATTGTTTAAACTTATATTAGAACATGGGAGCTGTACATTAGCTCTACATTTGTGAAATTTGATTTCGTTTTATATTTTCAGGTCAAGCAGTACGGATTTGATTCATATCAATATTTGAAATCTAAAATTTGACAACTGGCAGTTTTTATACATTTTCACCGGTTTTGTGATGATGTGTTGATTTGAATTTTAATTGAAATCAGCCCATCCATACATCAGAAAGAGAATTCTCTATATGCGCCATATAAGATATAATCATGGGTCCTTTAAGCTTTCTTGTGCAGGGGTGTAACCAGCTCTGACCATCGGGGGGGGGGGGGGGGGCAAGACTCAAGAAGCTCCCCAATTTTTGTACTGGCTTGGAGGCAGTGACGGCGCTTTTCAACAAAAAAATATTTTGAAAAATTTGCTTATTTTAGCTAAAAAACGCATATTTTTGGATGAAATTAGCATCACACTGATCAAAATTATACAAAACCTCTTTGATACACACACATAAGATAAAACATTGCAGACATGCACATTTCTTGCATTAAGTGGGTTTTCAAAAACCTTATCAATGTGTTATCAATTTTATAACCAAAATTTAATGCACACATCCACAGATAAATTATTACACATATGCATATTTCTTGGACTGAGTGATTTAAAAAAAAACACATGCAGGCACGAGTTCACACTGATAAATTTAGTGATGACTATATTCTCGCTCAAGAGCCACTCATGACCAAATTCTCAGTGTGAACGCAATTTTAGAAAGTGTCTTGCTTGTGACCAAAAGTGACGCGCCACTAGTTTTAACGCACAAGTCGTGTCCCCGTGTGAATGCAACTAATAAGTTGTCTCACTCTAGAGCCGCTCACGAGCGATAATATAGTCATGACCAAATTATGTGTGAACACGCCCTTAGTGAGTTTTGGAAAGATGTTTCTCACTGTCTAATATTGAATATAACTCACAGAAAATATTTATGCCTATTTGCGCAATAATTTCTAGAAGATAGAATTTTGAACCATTCCAATAGAAAAACTGACAATTTTAATAAGAAAGACAAAATTGAAAACCAATTTTAATTGCATTTTTTTTAGACTACTACCTTCCTTAATGTACCTTTAAATCATCTGGGATTTACAGTTGAGAATTAATTTAGGAATCTTCTAAGATTTTTACACCTTCAATCAATCTTCATTTTCTGTCACATGGCTATGGGAACCATTACATGTAGAAATCCAATACAGGAAAAATACTATGGGGACAATCATCTGTCACTAAAAGTCACGATTCACCCGATATCTTAATCACAGTGGAGTCCTGATGGAGTGATTGGAATCAGTTTAAGAAATGCTATGACCCACTATAACAGTTCAAAGTTACAAATACACACCCGGTCAAAAGTGTTTGCACACGCTTAAATACAGGAAAAAACGTAATTATCATATGAAACGACCAAGACTCTGAAAAAAAATCATGTTTTTATAGGTGCCTAATGTATCCAATAGAAGTTATCCATGTTTCCTCTGATATTCGATCTCCCATCAAAAATTTCCTGGACCATACACACACACTTTTTGATATGTACCTATGTAGTTTATAATTCAATTGCTTGTTATCACCGTGTAATCGTAAAGAACATTTTCAGGTTATACGTTTTCCAACAAATGTGCAGTTATATATATTTGATTTCCGTTTTTTAATGTGCAGAAGAAAGTATACAGTATGTTTAGCACGATATATTTTGAAATGTGGTGAATGTAATTCCTGTCGAGTTTTTAAGATCTTTATATGTGAAATATAAATAAGAAAAAAATTCCTCAAATAATGAACAGTTCTCGAGATATGGCTGGTTAAAGGTTTTGTGCGCAAACACTTTTGACCGGGAGTGTATCAATGCCTATGCACTAACTTTGTCAAACTTCACTTCCTATGTGATATGCACACTTTTTACTTCTACTTCTGAACACCTTTCAATTTTACACTTGGTTTCATTCACACCAATGCTGCAAGTTTGTTTTTCTATATGCATTTATGTGAATGATTTTTGCAGAACGGATGCATTAAAAAAAAAATCAGTTTTATCTGAGGATGATTTCGTCATGTGAGTGCAAGAAAGTCGTATCTGCAATGGCTGCCCTAAGTTATTTTAATTTTATTCCTTGTCACAACAATGTGAAAAATCCCTCAAATGTTCCTGTCTTATGTCAGTGGTTCTTGAAATGGTTCTTCAGGTGACACCATTTCAAGAACCACTAACCAAAGACTGGAGGTCATGCAGTGTGCAATCCAAATTTATGACATAAGGCAGCTATTGCAGATACGACTTTCTGGCACTCACATGACGATTTACACTTTGAAGGTAACAGAAAACTATCAAATATTGTGAAAAGTTTAACCATTAGAAAAGAAAATTAAGAACTTGAAATACTTTAATAAAAGCTCAGAATCTTATTCTGTCTACTGATATTTGGAATGAAGATCATTAAAGATTCATATCAAACAAAGAAGAGAATCTTGCTTGTAAAACATTTCTTTGACATCACAATTGAAGACAAATCAAAGGAACTGGACATTTTGCATTAAATCAGCTTTAACAATTTAAACTCTAGATGGCAGTATTCCTTGTTGTCACCAATGATATTCAGATGATAACAATTTAATAACAAATGACACCTTACTTGTTGAAATTGATCAAGGCAATCAAATTTTACAACAGAAAATCTGCTGGAAATTCTTATTGTTGTCTTTATTTTTCACTGCCTATTTACACCAGTTTCATGAAAAGTGCTCTGTTGCAAAGTCTCCCTTTTCGGGGTGAGCCATCACATATATAGGATTGAACTATTAATGTTCCAATTTACATTTAGCATAAATTTTTGATTCTCAACTTCAGCTACTATCTTGTTGTAAATTTCTAGTGCATTCAATTATTATAATACCATGTAGATCAAATTGATAAAGTAAAATAATATTGTCATATCATAATCTATTAAATTTGCCTTACATTATTTGTATACAATTAAATTTGATAACTTTATTTTGAAATTTGTATATATAAAATTCATGCAATTTGAGAATTGTTTTATGATCATATCATTGAAAGATGCGGCCATATTTTACTCTACATATTGAAATTTGAACGCTGATAGTTTTGTTCACCTATATATACAATCTACTTTGAAACGTGATTAATCTCAGCAAAAACATGTAGTTAAAATAGAATAGATTTCATGTTAAGTATTCAAGTCTTTTTGAAATGTACTAATAATTAAATAAATAAATAAATATGACATATTTATAGAGGATAGTCTGTCTAGCACTGCTTTCCATGAGAGTCCTCTGTCATGTGGTCAGATTTATTAGCCAGTTTTAATGCAGGAGGAACACCGGAGCGCCAAGAGAAAAACCTGCGGAGGCAAGTTTGGACTAGCAACCAATTGTACATACAGCGCCTAGACCGGGGATCAAACCCGTGGCAGTCCTGTGGGCTCAATGGTGCAAAGCGAGGGAAGTACCGCTGCGCCACCTGCTTCCCCAAATTAATTCTTTACAAGCTGAAAATATGAGAGTATGTTTGATCTTGGTACTTGAAATATCTTAAACTATACCAGTATTGCTTTAATTAGTGAATGTTTTATATAATAAATATGATATCCTGTAAATAACATTGAATCATGTGATACTGTCTCATGTTAACATTCATGTTTTTGTAAAAATGTTGACTTTACAATGTATGATGTCTTTGAATGCATTCATCATCCATCAGTCTGTCTCTACTAAGTGCTTACAATGTTGTATGCATACAATTTTTTAGCCATTACTGGAGAACCCATTTGAAACTGAGCAAACAAATACCATGGGAAATGACCAACTGCTGCTGACATTTCTAACTACCGCATTCTAGAAAGTCCTAAGTGAATGCAGAGCCCGGGGGGCTACTTAGTACAAAAGGGGTAATTGGGACGTGCTGCAAATTCAGGTAGCAGAATCAGGCTTTCTGGTATTCCAATAGGTCCTTTTTCTTCCCAAAATGTGGTATTTTGATGGGTTTTCTTTTCAAAATTTTCGAAAATTTGTGCCAAATTCGGCAAATTTGTACATTTTGTATCAAAATGTTAGGAAATTTTTTTTAGAAAAAAAATGAGAATTTTGATTAAATTTGGCTCAAAATTTAAAAGATTTGGTATATGGATAGGTGAATTTTTCGTTAAAATTGGTATTTGGATGGGTGGCTTTCAAAATTTCCCAGAGGCACGTCCCTAACCAAACCAAATTTGAGTACCCCCCCCCCCCCGGGATGCAGTATGAAGGGTATTTTAAGTGGTAATGGAGACCTTGAGACTGCTAGTGTTTGCCATAACAGGATTATGAGTATATTGACCTATTTGTGAGGAAAAACAAGTCACGTCTGCCCCAGATCCCATTGTATCCATACCAAATGTCATGCATTTCGGATCACATGAAGCTGATTGGAAATTTATGTTTTATATCAAAAAGTTAAGCATTCTAGCAACAGATTCTGCAAAATTTTCCCCGTCATTTTTGATAATATATACTAAGCTCATTACGAACGGGATAGAAAACATATTTCTTACAGTAAACTCTTCTTTAGCCACCTCTGCTCAATTGATTTAACAAAATAATTGTGTCTGTTTACCCACATTGCAAAGTCTGATGCACTTGGTTGCAAGTTCTAAATATCTTTTTCTTCTTTACAAGTACTGACTCTAAGCAATGAGAAAATTACTTACTAGTCTACTTATATTCCCAACCCAGCTAGAGAGAAAAAACAAAAATTGATTGATGATTATATTTGTTATGTTTTTTAGAGTAGAATCTTCAGAAACTTTCATCTGTCGCCGGCAATCACGCTAGCTATATCCATGCTCTATCGTGGGTTCATGAATATTAATTAATATGACATCATCATTATGGTACTAAATCATGAATTGGAGTGTTTCTATTGCTCAGATATGATCACGTGGTACATTGACACTATTTTATATTTATGAATGCTGATAGTTCATGGCAATATAAATGAAGACCAAGAATAATTCATGAATTCGCGGTACGGAGCATTTTTAAACTTACATTTGCGCGAATCAGATGATGATTCGCGCTGCCATGAATTTGCGAGAATCTTTACGCGAATCGATTCGCGGATTCACGTCGAATTTCTACCCCTGAAATACACTGAATTGTTGTCACCAATTGATATCAGATCTGATTCTTTGGGTAAGGGTCAAACTATAGTTTTTATGAGCTACCAAATATTTGGTGTATCAAGTCTTTGTTATCTTATAATCTGATATATAGTTCCAATGTATTTTCTATTAATAACGGAGGCTTGGTGATGAAAAATCAATACTAACACATTGAGGAGTATTTGGTGAAAATGTTTGGTGATTTACAACACCAATTATCCGGTGTTGATTAGAAGATGCATTGGAATTATATTACTAGATTATAAGATAACAAAAACTTATTACACAAAATATTTGGTAGCATAAAAAGAACTATAATTTGGCCCTAACTGACTTATTCTGGCTTTCATACCTGTGTAGTTTTGTAGCTTTGTCCTTGTGTGATATATATTTTTGGAAGATACTTGTCCCTTCCCGTTTAACTCTTTCACTCCGGACGTCGCAAAAGCGTGTACGATTTGCCGGAATATCTACTTTGACGCATTTTTTTCAAATAGCTCTAAAACAAACACTACAAGTCTAAATAGGTCGAAATTTCGCCAGCAAGTAGTTGAAACAAAGACCAAATACATTGGAACTATATATTAGCAAAGATAACAACCCTGATGCACTAAAATTATCGTATGCTATCATAAAGTTAGGTCTCTGTGAGCTGCTCAGAGCGGCTTTCCGCCGAAATAGGACAGTTGGTGATAATTTTATTCCGGAGTGAAAGAGTTAATCAACTTTTTTTTTTCACACAGCAAAATGAATTTACTCCAAAGCAACATGAAGCGATAAACCTGCAAAGCTACAAACGTGTGAAATGAACCAAGTGAAAGAGCTACAAAGCTGCAAAGCTCCAATAAGGCCAAAAAAAATAAATTGTTTGTTTGCCCTCCAATGGAAAAATCAAAATTTTGGGTCGGTCGGTCGGTCGGTTGATCTTCTTTTTTTTTTTACTGTTCACGTTTATTTTAACGAATGATGTCATTCCATGGATTTTATCATGAATACCAAGCAATGCAGGGCTTAATCAAAGATTGTGGGTTATTATTTGGAGGAGCATTTATACTACTAAATGTGACTTTATACTGCTAAATTTTACATTTTACATCAAAAATATTGAGTTTACATATTTTTCATGTTTGAAGAAAGAAAAAAAAAATACCCGACCCAAATTTTAGGCATTTTAGGGTCGGTCGCGGAGGGCAAACAAACAAATTTTTGTTTGCCTATGTATAAAAGCAGCATAAAACCACAAATATTGGACAAACATAATGATTGAGAGGCAAATTGCATTACGAACACAGTATATGAAGTACAACATATAATAATAACTTTGTTTTTCATAGATTGAAATTGCAAAGTAGAGCAATTCCGTCAAGGTTATAAATATTGAAGTAAAACATTTTATTACAGATAGAAAATCATATTAGTCTCATATCCACCACATAAGAAAATATATAAAATGTAATAAAACATTGGCTGTGCTAAAAGCAATATCAGAGTTTCTAAAAAGTACATTTTAATAGCTGTCGGCTAAAATAACTAATTTCTAGTCCATGTTATATGTGACCCGTCATATCGAAAGGTACCTTAAGGCCGGCAAAATTAAAATTGATTTTTTTGGTCTCATCTGAACGATTATATTTTAAGCTTTAAAATGACACCTTGCTTTTGGTTATTTGATGTTCGGGCTCGGTATAGGGCTGATTCCGAAAACTGAAGTTCTGAGAAAATCAAGTTTAAAGTTTCTGTACTGGTTAAACGTGAATGGAGAAAGGATTTTTATCTCGGTTTTTAAAACAGTTGTCTTATGTTTTGGATGTTGGAACCTGATTAATATGATAGAATACACTTCAAAGGTAACGTTTCTGATGAAATTAGAAATTCGACCTTGGATGTGATTTTTGACTATGCTCAGCTTCAATGGCCTGTATCTCATAATTTACTATGCCGATATTAAGGTACCTTTCGATATGACGGGTCACATATGTCATGTATTAAATTGGTATGAGGCACCCTATAAATATTCCAATCACATTCCAATCTAGTAAGAATGGTTAGAGATATACAGTAAATTAGTGCCTGCAAAATATTTAATAAAATGCTATAAAAATCAACTAGTTGACAGGTAAGCTGAACTTCAAACTTTTTGATGGTGGCAAGTACCTTTAAATATATGTTGGCTGCTATTATTATAGTACTATGACATTTACTTAGTCCTTAACTCTTTCACTCCGACAAGCCGGTCACAGCGGCTCTCAAATGCTTGCATGATTGGCCGGAATTTCAAATTCGACGTAATTGATTCAAATTGCTCTAAAAATAAATCTACAGGCCCAATTTGGTTGAAAATTTGGGAGCAAGCAGTTGAAACAAAGGGCTATCAAGTATTAGCAGAGAGGGTAACCCTGGTGCACTACAATAATCATATGCTATCTTATAGTGAGGTATCTGTGAGCCGCTCTGAGCGGCTTGCCTTCCAAATAGGACAGATTGTTAGAATTTTATTCCGGAGTGAAAGAGTTAATTCACCTTCAAATGTGATGAGTATGGTCTTTCCAGGCCACAAACATCCTAAAAATAAAAATAGGTAAGCTTGTTAGTATTCAATTTAGTAACAAGGAAATACACTTTATTAGTTTTCAATCTATATGCAATCCAGAGGATCTACCATTCTAAAGGTTACTAGTTATAAAAATCAGATAGGATAATTAAAACTTTACAAGGGAATTTCCCCAACAAAAATCTACGATTGTGTGACATCATCTGTTTTTCTATGTCCGAGTTTTGCTTATCAATATGGGTCAGTGCTGATGACTATGCTTGCCTATTCTCTTGTCTAGGCACGCAAAGGATTTGCTCCACTGCTTCCAGCAAACTTTACATGACAACTTAGAGTGGCAAGTACATACAGCTTGTCCCAATATTAATCCAACGAGCAAATAAAAATTGTTAAAAAATAGTTGCCAAAAGATTAAATCATAGTAATATATGTTTTTCAAAAATGGAGTAATTACTCTACAACATGCTTTTTGTCCCGTTTCATTTTACCACTCCAGTCCAAAGATATGAAGAATTTAAGAAAGCCCTTTAAATCTACTTTGGTCCGATTTGTAAGATTATACTTCCAGCTAAAGAAATGCAAACTTGAAATGAAGAGAATTCTGCAACCAATTAGAGCACAATCAATCCAAACCAATCTTAGGAAGTGATAATTTAAGTTCATTCTCAACTTAAATAAGTCAAAATTTTCAATTAAAGTACGGATCTTCCTGATACTCTCATATTCCTTGAAGCTGTTACTTCTGGTGCGACAATCGGGTAGTTTAGGATACAATATCTACCAAAAGAGTTGAAAAAAGGATTCTACTGAAAGATGTCAACCAATAATAAGTCTTAAACCAAAACCAGAGAAGAAAACTGAAGAAAAAGGAGTTTAAGAATTCAAGTAAGTTAATGGTTCATCTTGGCCCGTCAAGGGGACACAACAGGTTGACCAGATGCAATAACCTGCTTAATATCAGCAGATCATCATTAAATTGAGCCCTTATGTCATGAAATGGGTTCAAGGGATGCTTCTCCTAATCAGGTGATGTTTTTAGCCATTTCCATTCAACGTGTGCCCAATGACGTCACCAGAGGTGAATCTTTACAGATTATACAAATCAGACCACTGTGCTCTGTTTTTTCAAACTAAAAGTTCAAAGTTTGTTGCATTTTTATTGGGACACTCTGTAGTAGTAGATGTTGCCTTGTCACATTTATGTCACACGAGGAGCGAAGCCGGAATTTTATTCGCAGCGCCGCGCACGGTCAAACGTAGATAGTGTTTACATGGTTTTTCTTCCGTGCATGCGCAGTAATGAATTTTAAAAATAAAAATGGCCGATGTTGCAGACAGCTTTTGCACTCGCTGAAGGGCCTAAAACGATATTTTAAAGTTTAATGTTAATTTCAAAATTAGCAAAAACTAGTATACCGTGGTTTATATAACAGACTTATTTTGCAGCAGGTTTTGGTGTTTTGCGTCTCGAATGTGAAAGATATTTTAGTAACATCCGCCCATGAATTGTCATTTCGCGGCGGTGTTTTGTTTTGTCAGTGTGACACAAGTAAAAAATGGCTTGAAATTTGCCAATTCCAGAAAGGAATACCCGAATTTAAGAACATAACCCGGAATGCATGTCATTGCATGTAAAGTATCGCAGATATCAACAATGTTTGACAGCTAAATTTGGTGTTTGAATTACGACAATCACAAAGCTAGCTAGCATTGCAGGGAGCGGAGTCTAAATTTGGTCTCTACCCAATTTCCCGGGCTTTTGTAAGAGTTCAAAATATATTACAAAAGGTTGGAGAATTTAGTAGTTCACCAGATATAATCTTCACTTGTGGAAATACATTGACATTGGAACCTGGCTGATATGACTGTAAAATTGTAAAACTTGCAGTGTCACTTGTGTTGTGAGGAGAAGGATGTCCCGAGAGAGGGACCAGATTGAGGTGTGTAATAATTTTAGGCCTAATATTTACATATTCACAAATCAGAAAAAATAATAAAATCTATTTAAATGTTAATAAAGTAAATAAATATATTTTAATTGGGTGAAAGCATGGTATTCTATTTGACCCAGTCTCAACCATCATGTGATACAGTAAAACTGATGTAATTAAAAGTTTGTCGATGAACACTGTTTTATTGATAGTGTTTATCGTAAAAGAGGCTTATCTAAAAAGTTCTCGAGTTCGACCAGGACTAGTTTTCCCATCATTTCCCATCAAAAAGTATTTGTATTTCTTGTTTGGAAGACGTCAATGTGTCTCTGTAATTTGTTAAAAGATGTGTACATTTGTGTTTATTCTTCGTTTTTGACCAAAAAATACAGCCGTAATACAACTTCCGGTATGCCTCGAAAATGCAATGTTTATTACATACCGTTTTTGTGAAATATTCGGCCAATTTTGCTCTTCTTTAGTGATTACTTTTAGTTTCAACTGAATAATTCATTTAAAAACACTTTTCTTTTGAATAACATCATAACCACGTCAAATTACTACTTTAATCACAATAAATATGACCAATTACGTCATCGGGAGGTCGAGAATATGCTGCCCGCATATGCCCAGAACCGGTCAATGTTTATTTTTCACGCTCTATTGAGCAGGAATAAGAGAGTACAGAGCCTATGTGAGTCGGCCCTCGTGGTCATTTTCTATGTCTCAATCTCAGGCACAATTATTAAACATTCCATTTTTCTTTCTATAAATTTGAGAGTAAGACTGTGGCTGTGAGATGATAAGAAATTTATGTAGCCAACAAGGTCAAAGACTACACATGATTATGATAGAATTATGGAATGGACGATTAATAAGCATGCCATAGTTTTTAACAATGAAGTTTATTAACAAAATTTGGTCAGGATTAAGATCTCAGTGATCTGACAGTCCACCTTGCCGTACCACCTTGTTAACTATGAAGCAACTCTAGGTCCCATTACATCCAATCATTATGAATTCTGCATTAAATAAACTAAGCTGTGATTTATTTCTTCATATAAGTGGTACATGATAGGGTCTTTACACTTTCCCCAAAAATAAGATCATTCTCCTGTCTCAATCATTTATTGATTTCATTAGTTCCCTCTGTATTTCATCGCTTCTTACTAGACCTCTTCTTGTGTTAAGTGCCTGACATTTTGTCCAATGCACAAATTTATGTCATCACAAATAATGAGCATCTCTAATCATAAGAGTAAGCAACATCTTAAGTTTGTGTCATATTACAGGGATGATGCCAGGAGAATAAATGTATGGCAAATTAGGACAGGGGAGAATCAAATTCTATCTGAACACTGGCTCAAAACAACAGTGAATAGCGAATATGTTATCGCCAGTTACACAGAAAAACTATCACCAGCTATGATGATAATAACTAAACTGCCATCTACGAATGAAAACAATTATATTCAGCTCTAAGGACAGCAGATTTCTCAAACGCTAAATCTTACAATACTGCAGGAGAATGATATAGGTCATTGAAACAAATGTGGGATGGGAGCCATTCCTAAGGAAATGACAATCATCCTACTACATGCCAAGACATATCCTGAACAGTCCAACAAAATCTGAAATTGACAAAGTAATTACATCATGGGAGGTTAACCGAATTGACCCATTTGCAAATTTAATTCTAACCTCAGATGTGTAGACCTATATTTTATTAAAACAATAGAATTTCCTTAGGTAATAGCAATTTTTTCAGTGCCGGTTATCTGTTGCTTGTGTAAGCTTTCATTGAGCTTCTACTTTGATTACATGATCAGTTTTAAATATTTGTGATATGCTCAAAGGTACGGGTATCACAGACCAACTTTTAATCAAGAACTGGGTGCTGAGAGTGATTGATTAGATTTACCAACTTTATACAAACCATTTAACTGTCTTGAGTGTTCAGGTTAGGCAATATTAAAAAATCACTTCTAATTTGATAACAAAGCATGTTATGTATTGCATTTATCCACATTGAATTTGAAGCATATAATGATGCCATACGACAATACTAGGTACAATTACTTTACATAAAAACAAAGAAACAATAATACAATGCATGCAAATCCAATCTACCACTCCTTCTCAATCTAATAGCAAAAGGAAGTGCCCTACATACTTTGATAAAACCATTACCAGACAAATTCATTAAACGCCTTAATAGGGATCGGCAAAAGCTCATAATTATCCAGACTGTGCTCTAGTTTTTTTAAAGGATGAGTTTGTGTACATTACTACATTTACAAAGTCAAATAGGTCAGACAAAATAAATAGTCCATGGATTAATGAAATAAATAGATAAAAAGCTCTCACATGCATGGTACCTGGAAATTCATAACTTCTACAATTCAAGATGATAATATGCAAACCTTGATGCCACAAAGATTTTAACTCCCATGAAATTGTGTTTCTAGTACGACTGTCATTCATGCTGTTATATACATATGACCTTGACATCTAGAGCTACACTTTCACATATACAGGTTAAACCTCCATCCTCTCTGTCTTGTGGCCCCAAGATTCTGACTTGATTATAGACAACTTATTGTTGGTCTTTTTGCAGCCCAAGCTGCAGCGCTGGGGTTCAAACAAGCAATCTTTGGATTACAAGTCCGATGCTCTAACTTCTTGGCCAATGATGTCCTATGAGCAAATAAGCCATTTGCACGGCCCATTTTCGTTAATAATCCATCATGCTCTATTCATGCAATTTTGATTCCTTATATAAAATGCTGAAAACAAAAACTTGCATGCTTTTAAGCAATTCATTGGTACATACTAAAGTCAGTGTCATTATTCCTCAAGATAAAATCTACATGTAACTGTAATAAATGCAGAGTGTCATTTTCATTTGTAAGAAATAGAGCCCTGTACTCTGGATTTTTAAAATCATATGCAGCTTTGTATCATCATATTTACAAGCCCTCATGAACTGGGATGTGCAATATTCTAAAGTGACCTTGAAATGACCTCAATGAACTTGTCTTTCACAGTTCCAACTTTCATGTAAATCCAATCTAAGATAATCTTCCTTCCTCTACGTTCTTGCATTAAATAAAGCAAACACAGAAGCTGTCAGCAAACAGTATACATAGAACTTGCTACTAGTATATCTCATATATCCGTAAACTTACTAAACCTGATTCAAATTCGGTCATTAAAACTGATTCAAAATCTTCGTTTTTCATTTTTGAAAGTTACTCCTACAGTAAATTATAATAAAGACTCCAAATTGTGTATGTGTGGGTGTGGGGTGTGTGGGTGGGTGTAATCACATAAGCAGGAGTAAATGGAAAATCCATGGCATTCAAATAGATTCTCCCTTCTTCTTTAATACAAATAAAAAGTGATCACAAAAAACATCTTAAATTTCGCAACACGCCAAAGAAAGTAAGCATTCAAATCAGTGGTCAATACCCCAGGGTCATTACTTGTTTCTGTAGCAAGTGACCTTCAAGGCGATGACCATACCTGGGTTGTTGATGTTTATACTATAAACAAAGTTAAACTGATCAAAGCTTTAAGCAACGACTGAGCGTGGGGACAGACCTATGAAATATAGATTTAACAAACTGTGAAAGTATTCTACTAATCAAAGTAATTTTCAGTTAAAATATAGCTTTCTCTGATCCACAAGGCATATATTAGTTACATTAAATCCGAAAAAACAAGTGCAATTGATAACAATTTGCTGGCTATTTTTTGTTTGTTCTGATCTAGGGAGGGGTCTGTTTGATCTTACAGAGGTGAAAGAAGAGTGGAAGTTACAAAATTAGGGGCAAACAAATTAGTGGAAGACTAAGTTCCAGGTAAAAAATGCTGGAATTTTTGGATAAGTCCGCTATTCAAAAGGTTTGTTATTCATAAGGTTCGTTTCTCATAAAATGTGTGCACGTTCGTTATTCATAATTATTTTAAAAAGTGTTTCAGTATTCAAAATTGGGTAAAGGGTTCACTATTCATTATGTAAAGAAAGGTTTGTTTTTCATAATATGATAAGGTTCATTATTCATAAAAAGAAAAAAGGTTTGTTTTTCATAATAAAAAATAAGGTTAGCCTTTCATAATAAAAATGGTTTGCTATTCATAAAGGAGAAAAGGGTTCATTATTCATATTAGAAAAAGGGTTCGCTATTCATAATAGAAAAAAGGGTTTGTTATTCTAACTGGAAAAAACGTTTGCTATTCATATTAATATATATATAATAATATAGCTCTTTTTTATTATGAAAAACAGATCCTTTTTTAATTATGAATAACAAACCTTTCTATTTATTATGAACACCGAACCTTTTTTCATATTATGAATAGCAAACCTTTATTTCTTATTATGAATAACAAACCTTTTTTTCTATGTATGAATAGTGGGCTTTTTAAAAAATTATGAATAACGAACATTAAGCCAATTTTATGAATAGCGAAACCTTATGAATAGTGAACCTTGTGAATAACGAGCGGACCCCGGAATTTCTGACCTTTGCAAATTTCCAATCCAGCAATCTTTGTCCTCATCCAACCCTTTGCCATTTAACTTCTTTTAGAAAACAGCAGTATGCAATCCCAGAATTCAATATTCCACAATAGCCTTGAAATGACCTCCATGAACTTGTCTTTCACAGTTCCAACTTTTATGTAAATCAAATCTAAGATAATCTACCTTCCTCTCCGTTTTGCAATTACCAAAGCAAACATTCAACAACTTCCATCAAAATATACATTTAACATGTGTATCTTGTAGATCTCAGATATCCATAAACTTACAAATCCTAATTCTGATTCGGCCATTTCAGCTGATTCAGAATTTTCTATATTCATTTTATTGTTAAAGTTACACCTACTTTAAATGATAACAAAAGAAAGCTTTGTGTATATTTCTTAACCTGAAGTAGTGTCTTGAAAAACAAATGTTGAGAAACTGAAATAAAATACTGCTCCTGGCAGAGGTCCATTACCTGCTGCAAGACTGGCTACTGGATTAGATTTAAAATGAGATTTACTTTGAAATTCAATTTGGCTTCTATTGACGCAGCTAGGTGGGATTTAAACCAATATTTACTAAATAAATTAAAAAATGATTTCTTAGATAGACATTCTTAATTTTCTATATCGTAAGTCATTCAACTTTGTTTGACATTATAAATTAAACAAATGTTGGCTGCTCTGGCAAAATGAGAGGAAAGTCACATTTTCATAATTATCTACAATGGTGAAACAGTTGAAATCTTGAAAATAATTAAGCCATCATAAAGCTATCATTAAAAAATCATAAAACACCGATAAAAATGTAATAAAGATGTGAACAACCACTTTGCAACCACAAATTCACCAAAAATGTAACTTATTGACAAGGGTCTCTAATGTTAAAATGTCAAAAGCTCTTTTCAACACCATGAATCTAATATGAATCCAATGATATGATAAGGGTTAACCCATTGGATTTTAAGGTCAAGAGCTCTACCCTCACTAGTTTACACCACTTCTCATATCCTCAGGCTGGGTACTCATACTCTAATTGCCTAGTAGTTCAAACGTAAAGCCATTGGCATCTGTGCATTGGAATCACCTCTAAGTGTTACACAATGTAAGATCTATATCTAGGACATAAGCTTCTACAAAATCCATAGCTACACTCATCTTTTATGCAGTTAGTAGATATTTACTAATAAAGATGGGCTCTGGACAACTGATATTCTCCCAGCTCAGTTGTTTAGACATATTTTCACAAATAGATACTCCTTAAATTGATGGAAGACTGTATATCATTTTACCAAAAATTACATGAGCAAAGTCCCGGGGCAAAGTCATGGATTTAAAAATTGGGTTTATTACAAATTCTTATTCTTTATATTCTCACTTTTGAATTATATGAGTGGTGCTCTGGAAAAATGAGCGTAAAGTCTTGATTGAAGATTTTGAATAGATGGCTGTTACAGTAAAAAAATCATTTTGCCAGAGCACCACTCATATAATATTACACGCTTTCTTTAATAATTTCAATCTCTCACAGTCATTTTCACAGAATATAGTAGTTTTGTAGCTTTGTCCCTGTGTGATATATATTTTTTGAAGATACCTGTCCCTTCCCGTTTAACTCTTTCACTCCGGCCGTCGCAAAAGCGTGCACGATTTGCCGGAATTTCTACTTTGATGCAATTTTTTCAAATAGCTCTAAAACAAAAACTACAAGTCTAAATTTCGGCAGCAAGTAGTTGAAACAAAGACCTATCCAGGACCATCATTTTTTAGCAAAGATAACAACCCTGATGCACTAAAATTATCGTATGCTATCATAAAGTTAGGTCTCTGCGAGCTGCTCAGAGCGGCTTTCCGCCGAAATAGGACAGATGGTGAAAATTTTATTCCGAAGTGAAAGAGTTAATAAACTTTTATTTTCACACAGCAAAATGAATTAACTCCAAAGCAACATGAAGCTATAAACCTGCAAAGCTACAAACGTTTGAAATGAACCAAGTGAAAGAGCTACAAAGCTGCAAAGCTCCAATAAGTATGAAAGCAGCATAAAACCACTAATATTGGACAAACATAATGATTGAGAGGCAAATTGCATTACGAACACAGTATATGAAGTACAATATATGATAATAAATTTGTTTTTTATAGATTGAAATTGCAAAGTAGAGTAATTCCGTCAAGGTTATAAATATTGAAGTAAAACATTTTATTACAGATAGAAAATCATATTAGTCTCATACCCACAACATAAGAAAATAT
>JXSR01S001243.1:58970-69868 GCA_000969725.1 Ophiothrix spiculata | reverse complement strand
TAATAATAATAGTTTAGGTCAAAAGAGGGATGTCCCTCCAAAAGAGGGAAAGTTGGCAAGTATGCTTTAAATATATATTGGCTGCTATTATTATAGTACTGTGACATTTACTTAGTCCTTAATTCACCTTCAAATGTGATGAGTATGGTCTTTCCAGGCCACAAACATCCCAAAAATAAAAATAGGCAAGCTTGTTAGTATTCAATTTAATCCAAAATCGTATTTTCTCTGTCCAAATTTGCTATATTTTGGCAAAAATTTCTAACATTTTGAGAAGAAATGTCCAAATTGGCGTCATTTGGCGAAAATTTCTGAAAATTTTGAAAAGATAACCCATCAAAATACCACATTTTGCGAAGAAAAAGGACCGATTGGAATACAAGAAAGCCTGATTTTGCTACCCGAATTTGCGGCACGTCCCCACAACCCCTTTGTACTAAGTAGCCCCCCCCCCCCCCGAAGGAAATACACTTTATTATTTTTCAATCTATCTGCAATCCAGAGGATCTACCGTTCTAAAGGGTACTAGTTATAAAAATTAGATAGGATAATTAAAACTTTACAAGGGAATTTCCCCAACAAAAATCTACGATTGTGTGACGTCATCTGTTTTTCTATGTCCGAGTTTTGCTTATCAATATGGGTCAGTGCTGATAACGATGCTTGCCTATTCTCTTGTCAAGGCAGGCAAAGGATTTGCTCCACTGCTTCTAGCAAACTTTACATGACAACTTAGGCCCGGTGCAGACTCCTCTACCGTATAGAATTTTTTGCTTAGAATATTCTTTGCTGACGACAAAATGACTTAGGTCATCGCATAAAGCTGTGTGTTTTATTCGATAACCTACGTCATTTTGTCGTCAGCATAGAATATTCTGAGCAAAATATTCTTTACGATAGTGGAGTCTGCACCGGGCCTTAGAATGGCGAGTACATAGTACTAGATGTTTCTTTGTCACATTTATGTCATTTTCTAGGTCTCAATCTCAGGCACAAATATTAAACATTCCATTTTTCTTTATATAAATCTCAAGAGTGAGTCTGTGGTTGTTAGCTGTGAAGAAACCCATGTAGCTATCACCGTCAGAGATTACACATGATTATGATAGGATGATTATGAAATGGATGATCATAATAAGCCTGCCATTTTAAATAGTTTTTGGTGAAGTATATTAACAGAATTTGGTCAGCAATAAAATCTCAGTAATCTTAACATTCTACCCTGATAATTATGAATCAATTGTAGATCCCATTATTCTGCATTCAATAACTAAACTGTGCTTTATTTCTTCATATACACGGTATATGGTCTTACACTTCCCCCCAAAATAGGTTCTCCTGTCTCAATCATTTATTGATTTCATTATTTGCATATGTCTTTTATCTTTCCGACTAAATCTCTCCTTGATTACCCATGAAATACAAGTGCAAAATAGTTATGCTTAATATTAACCCCAACACCACCAAACCTCACAAAATCCCATTCCACAAAATCAAGAAAATCCAAACAAAGTCCAAATACGTCACAGACTGGAGTTAGCTATAATCACGAAAACGCTGCCAGTTTATACCCGTTGGCTTGTATCAGTGAATGTTACATCAAGATGCGAGGGTTTGATTCCAGGGGGAAACCACCAATTTTTGACATGTAAATTTCTGAGGAGTTTTTTAAATGAAGGAATGCTTAAAAGTGTTAGGGTTAATTGCCTGACATTCTGTACAAATCTATTTCATCAAAAACAATGAGCCTCTAATCATGAGAGTATGCAACATCTTTAAGTTTGTGTCATAAACCAAAGATGCTGGGAGAAGAATTCTGCTTGAACACTGGCTACAAACAAAAGTGAATAGAGAATATATGTTATCGCCAGTTACACAAAAAATCTATCACCAGCTATGATGATTATAACTACACTGCCATCTACGAAAGAAAACAACCATTCTCGGCTCAAAGGACAGCAGATTTCTCAAACGCTAAATCTTACAATATTACAGGAGAATGATATAGGTCATTGAAACGAATGTGGGATGGGAGCCATTCCTAAGGAAATGACAATCATCCTACAGCATGCCAAGACATATCCTGAACAGTCAAATGAAATCTGAAATTGACAAAGTAATAACATCACATGAGGTTAACTGAATTGACCCATTTGCAAATTTAATTTTAACCTCAGATGTGTAGACCTTATTTTATTAAAACAATAGAATTTCCTTAGGTAATTGCCATTTTTTAGTGCTGGTTATCTGTTGCTTGTGTAAGTTTTCATTGAGCTCCTACTTTGATTACTTGATCAGTTTTAAATATTTGTGATATGCTCAAAGGTACGGGTATCACAGACCAACTTTTAATCAAGAACTGGGTATTAGATTTACCAACTTTATACAAACCATTTAACTGTCTTGAGTGTTCAGGTTAGGCAATAACAAAAAATCACTACTAATTGGATAAATAACAAAGCATGTTATATTACAAGCATTTCACACATTGATTTTGAATCAGTAAATGATGATGCCGTATGACAATACAATTACCTTACATAAAAACAAATAAACAACAACACAATGGATAAAAATCCAACTGCTCCTTTTCAATCTAATAGCAAAAGGAAGTGCCCTACATACTTTGATAAAACCATTATGAGACAAATTCATTCAACGCCTTAATAGGGATCGACAAAAGCTCATAATTATCCACACTGCGCTCTAGTTTTTTTTAAAGGATGAGTTTGTGTACATTACTACATATTACAAGTCAAATAGGTTAGACAACATAAATAGTAGATAGATTAAAGAAACTGATAAATAATCTCTTACATACATGGTACCTCGAAATTTACAACTTCTACAATTCAAGATGATACTATGTGAACCTTGGTGCCACAAATATTTTAACTCCTATGTAATTGTGTTTCTAGTATGACTGTCATTCATGCTATTAAATACATATGAACTTGACATGTAGAGCTACACTTTCACATATACATGTTAAACTTCCATCCTCTCTTCTGACCTGATGATAGACAACTTATTGTTGGTCTTTTTGCAGCTCAAGCTGCAGCGGTGGGATTCAAACAAGCAATTTTTGGATTACAAGTCCGATGCTCTTGGCCAATGATTCCCTATGAGCAAATAAGCCATTTGCACGGCCCATTTTAGTTAATAATCCATCATGCTCTATTCATGCAATTTTGATTCAGTATATAAAGTGCTGAAAAAAACTTGTATGCTTAAAGGGACTGGCCTAGATTCTTCCCACTAATTTTTTCCCTACATATTTTGTTTTACTTTAATTGATAGAACATGTTTATAGTAATATAACCTACAAGTAGTTTTCCATGATTTTGAGGAATATTGGAGAAAATTGTAATTCTTTACCTACTTTAATTTATTTCGCCAGCGCAAAAAAGTGGTGTGAAAACAGTGTTTCTTGTTTGAAAACTTAAAAAAATCTTGCTTCTACACCTAAAATGTTCTTTTTTAATTTTTTAAAGTCACTCCTACTTTAAATGAAAGACTCCAAAATTGTGTGTGTGTGTGTGTGTGTGTGTAAGTCATCACATTTAAGCAGGAGTAAATGGAAAATCCATGGCATTTAAATAGATTCTGCCTTCTCCTTTAATACAAACAAAAAGTGATCACAAAAATATCTGAAAATGTAGCAACATGCCAAAGAAAGTAAGCAGTCAAATCAGTGGTCATTACTTGTTTCTGTAGCAAGTGACCTTCAAGGCAATGACCATACCTCAGTTGTTGATGTTTATACTATAAACAAAGTTAAACTGATCAAAGCTTTAAGCAACAACTTAGCGTGGGGACAGACCTATGAAATATAGATTTAACAAACTGTGAAAGTATTCAACTAATCAAAGTAATTTACAGTCAAGATATAGCGTTCTCTGATCCACAAGGCATACATTATATGTGACCCGTCATATCGAAAGGTACCTTAAGGTCGGCAAAATCAAAATGGATTTTTTGGTCTCTTCTGAAAGCTGAGATTTTAAGCTTTAAAATGACACCTTACTTTTGGTTATTGGACGTTCGGTTGCAAAGTTACATCCAAATTCGCAAAAGGCATCGGGCTGATTCGGAAAACTATAGTTCTGAGAAAATCGAGTTTGAAGTTTTTGTACTAAGTAAAACTTTAATGGGGAAAGGATTTTTATATCGATTTTTAAAACATTTGTCTCATGTTTTGGATGTTGAAACCTGATTAATATGATAGAATACACTTCAAAAGTAACATTTCTGATGAAATTAGAAATTCGACCTTGGACGTGATTTTTGATTATGCTCAGCTTCAATGGCCCGTATCTCGTAATTTACTATGCCGGTATTAAGGTACCTTTAGATATGACGGGACACATATATATTAAATCCTAAAAACAAGTGCAAAGGATAACAATTTGCTGGCTGTATGTGTTTGTTTTGATCTAGGGAGGGGTCTGTTTGATCTTACAGAGGTGAAAAAAGAGTGCAAGTTGCAAAATTAGGGCAAACAAATTAGTGGAAGTTCAAGGTAAAAAATGCTGGATTTTTTGGATAAGCCCGCTATTCATAAGGTTTGTTATTCATAAGGTTCGTTTCTCATAAAATGTGTGCACGTTCGTTGTTCATAATTATTCAAAAAAAGGGTTTCGGTATTCAAAATTGGGTAAAGGGTTTGCTATTCATAATGTACAAAAAGGTTTGTTTTTCATAATACGATAAGGTTCATTATTCATAAAAAAGTTTGCTATTCATAACGGAGAAAAGGGTTCATTATTCATAATTAGAAAAAAGGTTTGCTATACATAATACAAAAAAGGTTTGCTACACATAATACAAAAAAGGGTTTGTTTTTCATAATTGGAAAAAAAGTTTGCTATTCATAATAATATAAATATAATAATATAGCTCTTTTTTATTATGAATAAAGGACCCTTTTTTAATTATGAATAACGAACCTCTTTCTTTATTATGAATAATGAACCTTTTTTTATTATGAATAACCAACCTTTTTTTTAATTATAAATAGTGGGCCTTTTTAAAAAATTATGAATAATGAACGTATGCACATTTTATGAATAGTGAACCTTATGAATAGTGAAACTTATGAATAACGAGCGGACCCCAGAATTTCTGACCTTTGCAAATTTCTACTCCAGTAATCTTTGTCCTCATCCAACCCTTTGCCATTTAACTTTTTTTAGAAAACAGCAGTATGCAATCCCAGAATGCAATATTACACAATGGACTTGAAAAGAACTCAATGAACTCTTTGAAAATTTCACAGTTCCAACTTTCATGTAAATCCAATCTAAGATAATCTACCTTCCTCTCCGTTTTGCAACTTCCAACATCTTCTATAAAACTGTACACATAGAAATTGTATGCAGTTGGACTCATATATCCATAAACTTACTAAACCTTAATTCTGATTCAACCACTTCAGCAGATTCAGAATTTCTATATTCATTTTTTTAAAGTTACACCTATGTTAAACGACAACAAAACAAAGCTTTGTGTCCACTTCTTAACCTGAAGTAGTGTCTTAGAAAACAAATGTTGAGAATTTGAATGAAATACTGTTCCTGGCAGATGTCCATTGCCTGCCGCAAGACTGGCTACTGGATTAGTTTAAAATGATATTTACTTTAAAATTCAATTTGGCTTCTATTGACGCAGCTAGGTGGGATTTAAACCAATATTTACCAAATAAATTAAAAAATGATTTCTTAGATAGACATTCTTAATTTTCTATATCGTAAGTCATTCAACTTTGTTTGACATTATAAATTAATCAAATGTGGGCTGCTCTGGCAAAATGAGAGGAAAGTTGCAAATCTACATTTTGAATTAACGGCTTCTAAAGTACAAATAGGTGAAAAAGTCAAATTTTGATTTTTGACATAAAACACATTCATGCATAAGTGTTTACCTATACTTAAAGTTTTGAAGGTCAACTTTGCCAGGAAGTGCAATTATTCAAGGTTAATTGACTGCTATTATACACTAGTAATCAGTATCTTTGAAATCGATTTGCAGCTAATTTTTATTGCAATATATTCAGTGGACTGCATTGAAATTCGATCTCTAAATGAAGAATGGAGAATGAAAGTTATTGTTCAAAAGCTGAGATTACAGAGAATTTAAATATGTCATAAACTCTTGAAATTTGGGTCTTTCCTCTCATTTTGTCAGAGCATGCTTCAAATGAAGTTTTCCTCCTTGTTTACCCATTTATATTGCAGATCTTACTTTTTGTAAATAGAGATTTATAATTCAAATATATTTAAACTATGACAATTATCTATGACGTCTGGAAATTTCGTCCCTCTTTAAACAATGGGCAAGGATTGACAAAAGGAGGTTGCTTCTTGAACAATGTTGTCAGACAGTTTCTATACAGTTATTTATATAATGCCAATTGCCATAACCTCTAACATAGGTAAGAGTTTATGGCATTGGTCTTGCAAAAGATGTATTAAGTTGAATTCCCAGGCACACCATATCATTTCCAATTTTGCCATTTTCATAATTATCTACAATGGTCAAACTGTTGAAATCTTTAAAATAATTAGTCCATCATCAACCTATCATGAAAATACCAATACAAAATGTAATAAAGATGTGAGCAACCACTTTGCAACCACAAATTCACCAAACATTCAACTCCTTGACAAATGTCTCTAATGTTAAATGTCAAAAATTCTTTCATATACCATGAATCTATTCCGGATCCAAGGACATGATAACAGTTAATTCACTGGATTTAAAGATATCCAATTAAAGGTCAAGAGTTCTATATGTTCTAGTTAACACCACATCTTGTATCCTCTGGCTGGGTACTCGTACTCTAATTGCCTAGTAGTTCAAAAGTCATTTTAATGTAAAGGCATTGGCCTCTGTGGATTGGAGTCACCTCTGAGTGTTACACCACAATGTGGGATCTATATCTAGGACATAAGCTTCTACAAAATCCATAGATGCACTCATCTTTTACGTTGCTAGTAGATATTTACTAACAAAGATGGGCTCTGAACAACTTATATTCCCCCAACTAAGTTGTTTTGTTTAGACATATTTTCACAAATAGATACTCCTTAAATTGACGGAAGACTGTATATCATTTTGAGTCTACATGAGTGGTACTATGACAAAATGAGCAAAGTTGTGGATTTAAATATTGAGTTTATTACATATTCTTGTTCTTTATATTCTCACTTTTGAATTATATGAGTGGTGCTCATGCAAAATGAGCAGAATGTCACGATTGAAGATTTTGAATAAATGGCTGTTAAAGTAAAAATATGGTGAAAATGTTAAATTTTGTTTTTGACATAAAACGCATTAATACAAAAGTGACAAACTATGTCTCGCCTTTTGAAGGTCAATTATGCCTGGAAGTTCACTTATTCACAGGTAATTGATCACGTTTTGCTATCATATACTATAGCAATCAGTAACTTTAAAATTGATTTGCGACAATTTTTTACTGCCAGATTTTGAGTGAACTGCCTTGTATTTCAATCTCTAAATGAAACTTGTAGAAAGAAAGTATGACATAGTAAAAATAATTAGCTGCAACTTGGGTTTAAAGTTATTAGACAATAATAT
This sequence comes from Ophiothrix spiculata, assembly GCA_000969725.1. Taxonomy (NCBI): domain Eukaryota; kingdom Metazoa; phylum Echinodermata; class Ophiuroidea; order Amphilepidida; family Ophiotrichidae; genus Ophiothrix; species Ophiothrix spiculata. The sequence continues at coordinate 62,266 of JXSR01S001243.1, read as the reverse complement.
TCAAAAGCAAAATGTGATCAATTAACCGTGGGCAATTACACATCTCGGCATAAGTCTACTTTCCAAACTTAAGATATATTTAAACAAGAACTATGGATGCATTTACACTACTAGAAAACTGAAAAACAACCTTGTTTTTACTTTCAAAATCTTCATTCATGACTTTCCGCTCAATTTTTCGGAGCACTCTCAAATGTTTCAAAAATATTCAATCAAACATTTTTTGGTAAACATTACATAAAGTCCCCTTCCCTTAATACTCACACAAGTCATTCAACTGACATTATGCATTTGAGTGAAATGCAAATTGGATTGGAAGTGATGTGGCAGTAATCCCAGCTGCAGGCCTTATACAGGGGGCTGTCTTCATCAGATTATCAGAAAAGGTTTTATCCTGAAACTTTTTCTATTTATTCCTTTTTTCTAACTTCAGAGTAAAGATTCCATTAGGCTCAGGTCATTTGTTGAATCAGTAAAGGAAATTGTCTGAAATTGAATTTCTCGAAAAACAGCAACTGCTCATTTGTGACCTTCCAGCCCGTATGAGCAGTAAATGCCAGAAACTTCATTTTGCGCTACAGGTGAAAATACATGTCAAGGTCATAATTTGCCGAAATCGATTTTTTGACAGATTCACAATCCTAGTGATTACTTCAAAATACCAGCAAAGTTTCATTTCAAGAAAATGATAGGAAATGTGAAATAAATTGGTATATTCTTAAAGACAATCAACAGAAAATATAGGGCTTACTAAACTTTGGAACGCGTTTATCTCAGTTATACGTTTTACTCCCTGACAACCTTTGACGGACCATAACTTGACTTCTGGAAATCTTGTGAAGTTCATTAAGGTGTCATTTTAATCATGAAGGCATGGTCTTTGCAAATAATTAAAAAAGTGAAAATGACAAAAGCTGGCTGGTTTGGGCTGGATGGTCACATTTACAAATTCATACAATGGGCACACTTTATGCACAGGGCTATCAATAATGTCTTAAAACAATCAGGTGTAGTTTGTTACTTAAATATATATGAACCAAGGCATATCAGACATTTTTCCTTTGTGATATGCAATTCTAAATTCTTAAATCACTAGTCACATACACAAAAGGCTGATAGTCAAACTCTTTGAAACTTTGAATGTACCGTACCCTATATAATACCGCCATGTAAGCCAAAATAAGCAACATCATATTGTAGTATATAGCCAAGTTAAATAGCTTAAAGCAATATTATAAGATTCTTATTAGAAATTGATTTGAGCAAACACAGCCTAAAATAGAAAATGTGACTATGTAAAAGTGTTTTCAAGTGTATTTTGTCAAAAAGTTGTCTTTCCACAGAAAAAGGGTAAAATGCACGCATGTGCATCCATATACTATTACATGTGAAATTAGATTCGGAATCCTGAATTTAATTCAACAAATGGCCATAACAAAAAAAGTACGCATATTTAAGCCAACTCCTTTGGAGGGTATTAATATCTACCAAAAACAAATCCAATCAGCTAAAAAATCAAACGTCACGGGTGACAGGGAGCATTGCCTTAACAATAATGATAATGATAATAACTACAGTGCCATCTACACATGAAAGCAACCATACTCAGATCTGAGGGCAGAAGATTTCTCTAATTCTAAATCTGAAATGTTAATTTTACAATACTGGAAGAATGATATAGGTCATTGAAACAAATGTGGAATGGGAGCCATTCCTAAGGAAATGACAATCATCTCACTACATGCCAAGACATATCCTGAACAGTCCAAATGAAATCTGAAATTGACAAAGTAATTACATCATGTGAGGTTAACTGAATTGACCCATTTGCAAATTTAATTTTAACCTCAATTGTTCAAATGCACACCTATAGTTTTTAAAACAACAGAATTTCCTTGGGTAATTGCATTTTTTCAGTGTAGGTTAGCTGTTGCTTGTGCAAATTTTCATTCAGTTCTTACATGAATAACGTACGTGATCAGTTTTAAATATTTGTGATATGCTCAAGAATCTGTGGATCATAGACCTACTTGTAGCCATGAAACTGGGTGCTGACCATTTAACTGTCTTGAGTGTTCAGGTTAGGCAATAACAAAAAATCACTTCTAATTTGATAAATAACAAAGCATGTTATGTATTACAACATAGAATTTGTATCCAGTAGGGCTCAGATATCCATAAACTTACTAAACCTTGATTCAACCACTTCTACAAAAGATTTGCACGTAGCGAACTGACAATTTTGTAAACCCATTACAAACGATTTCAATTTGTAATGCTATCTACCGTAAAATTTAGTTTTTGTAATCCGGTAAAGGTGAACAATAGAAACGCTGTCATTTTACGAGAGAAAATGTTCACAGAAGTGCATTTTAATGGCACATTTTGTTCACACAAAGAAAAAAGTCTAGTCGTTAACAAATTTGTAAATTGGTTGAAAAAATCAACCACGTGAAATATTATTTGAATGGATCAGTTTAAAGTTCTTTCTGAGGTGCAAAATATTTTGTGCAACAAGTTTTTGTGATTACAGTGATTTTACATTAATACTGAAATAGAGAGTTGATGATTGAAATCACATCATGAGTATCGAAGCATGCAATGCAGCTTGACACCATGGTATACTATTGATTAGTGTCACCTTAATGTGATTACTTATTATTTTCTACAAATAATTACGACAGATTATCCATGGATTATATCTTGTCAATGGTGACAAATTTTTTGTAATAATATGAAGTTGCATTTAAATGCTAATTTTTCAATTGTTCCCCTAACAAATCAGTAAAGTACAATTTGTTAACTAAAACTCCAACTAAAAGCCTGCTTTTTTTATTGTTCGGAACCATCAATTTGTTAACAAAAACGTAAACTAGAGAATTGAACTCAATAACTGTAGTAATCAGTATCTTTAAAATTGATTTGCAGCTAATTTTTATTGCAATACATTCAGTGGACTACTTTGGATTTCAATCTCTAAATGAAGAATGGAGAATGAAAGTGTGACATATTATATAACTTTCAAAAGCTGAGATTATAAAGAATTAGGATATGTCATAAACTCAATTTCGACATTTGCGAATTCCTCTCATTTTGCCTGAGCACCCCTCAAATGAAGTTTTCCTCCTTGTTTACCCATTTATATTGCAGATCTTACTTTTTGTAAATAGAGATTTATAATTCAAATATATTTAGACTATGAAAATTATCTATGAAGTCTGTGGGAATTTTCTCCCTCTTTACAAAATGGGCAAGGATTGACAAAAGGAGGTCGCTTCTTGAACAATGTTGTCAGA
>JXSR01S001243.1:39856-58920 GCA_000969725.1 Ophiothrix spiculata | reverse complement strand
AATAGAGATTTATAATTCAAATATATTTAGACTATGAAAATTATCTATAAAGTCTGTGGGGATTTCCTCCCTCTACAAAATGGCCAAGGATTAACAAAAGGAGGTTGCTTCTTGAACAATGTTATCAAACAGTTTCTATACAGTTATTTAAATAATTCCAATTGTCATAACCTCTTACGTAGTTATGGCATTGATCTTGAAAAGATGTATTAAGTTAAATTCCCAGGCGCACCATATCTTTTCCAATTCTGACATTTTAATAATCATCTACAATGGTCAAACTGTTGAAATCTTTAAACTAATTAAGCTATCATGAAGCTATCAATAAAAAATCATAAAACACCAATACAAATGTAATAAAGATGTGAACAACTACTTTGCAACCTAAAATTCACCAAAAATATAACATAATAAAGGTCTCTAATGTTAAAATGTCAAAAGCTCCTTTCTACACCATGAATCTAATATGGATCCAAGGATATGATAACAGTTAATCCATTGGATTTAAGATATCCAATTAAAGGTCAAGAGTTCTACCTTATCTACTTAACACCACATCTTGTATCCTCACGCTGGGTACTCATACTCTAATTGCCTAGTAGTTCAAAAGTCAGGTAACCGTAAAGCCATTGGCCTCTGTGCATTGGAGTCACCTCTGAATGTTACACCACAATGTGATATCTATATCCAATATCATAAAAAGATCAAGAAATATATGAACAACCACTTTTACACATCAAATTCATCAAACATTCAACTCATTGACCAATGTCTCTTATGTTAAACGTCAAACATTCTTTCATATACCGTAAACCAGGGTGACTTTGAACGCCGGGGTGACTTTGAACACTTTGAGTTGGTCGAATTAATCAGCCATTATCTCACTTATCCTTGATGATATAATTTTTTAATTAATGATTGAAAAGGGGATACCATAAGCAATGTTACATCTTAGAGACACTATCGTAGGTGTTGCCAGTTGTTTGTTATAGCCTTACAAATGTGTTGCCAAATTTATAGCAATTTTCATAGGTGGGAAAAATCTCAATGGTTACCATGGTAACACTGATCCAATGAAATTAAAATTAATATGGTTGGATCAGGAATATAATAGTTTACAATAATGAATGAAAATAATTTTGTAAATTTCTTTCTTATTCTCAATATTGAGAAAAAACGATCCTCCTATATCTCCCATATAAACACATGCATTTAGCAAGGTAACCAGTACCCTTGATTGTTGCTTACAGATTTTCAAGTCTGGGCGCTGTGTTTGCATTATCACCCATTTTTGTATTTTTGTGATCAAAACAATTATATTTCTGTGAGATAATGATATTTTCTAGTTCTAGGAATGCATTTATCTCACACTGTTCCAGGAAAAATGTGTCCTGTTCAAAGTCACCCCATGCCGGGGTGACTTTAAATTTAAAAATATATATTTAACATAACAGCTAGTTTTACAAAAATGTAACATGAGAAAGACCATGCCCCAGGAGGTATTTTGAAAGCAAAATATCAGAATTTTTTCCATGTTGAAAATAAAAAAAAATGGCAAAAGCTGAAAAAAGCGTTCAAAGTCACCCCGGTTTACGGTACCATGAATCTATTACGGATCCAAGGATATGATAACAGATAATTCACTGGATTTAAAGAGATCCAATTAAAGGTCAAGAGTTCTACCTTATCTAGTTAACACCACATCTTGTATCTCCAGGCTGGGTACTTACACTCCTGGTCAAAAGTGTTTGTGCACCAAACCTTTAACCAGCCATATCTCGAGAACCGTTCATCATTTGCGCCATATTTTTTTGGATTTATATTTTACATACATATATCTATTCTTTACGGCTACACGGTGATAATGAGCATTGAATAATAAACAACATAGGAACATATCAAAAAGTGGGTGTGGTGTATTTGTACATGGACTAGGAAATCAGCCATTTTTATGATTATAGAAGATCGAATATCAGAGGAAACATAAATTTCTTATATTGGATACATTAAGCACCTATAAAAAACATGAATTTTTTCACAGTCTTGGTCGTTTGATTTAATTATTACGTTTTTGCCCGTATTAAAGGGTGCGCAAACACTTTTGACCGGGAGTGTATACTTAACTGCCTAGTAGTTCAAAACTCACGTAAACGTAAAGCCATTGGCCTCTGTGGATTGGAGTCACCTCTGAATGTTACACCACAATGTGAGATCTATATCTAGGACATAAGCATCTACAAAATCCATAGATACACCCATCTTTTATGCTGTTAGTAGATATTAACTAACAAAGATGGGCTCTGGATAACTGGTATTCCCCCAACTAAGTTGTTTTGACATATTTTCACAAATAGGTACTCCTTAAATTAACGGAAGACTGTATATCATTTTGAGTCTGTCCCAAAAATTACTTGAGTGGTGCTATGACATAATGAGCAAAGTCATGGATTTCAAAATTGAGTTTATTACATATTCTTATTCTTTATATTCTCACTTTTGAATTATATGAGTGGTGCTCATGCAAAATGAGCAGAATGTCACGATTGAAGATTTTGAATAAACGGCTGTTAAAGTAAAAAATATGGTGAAATTGTTAAATTTTGTTTTTGACATAAAACACATTAATGCATAAGTGGCAAACTATGTTTTGCATTTTGAAGGTCACTTATTCACAGATAATTGATCGCGTTTTGCTATTGTATACTATAACAATCAGTAACTTTAAAATCGATTTGCGACAATTTTTCACTGCCAAATTTTGAGTCGACTGTCTTGTATTTCAATTTCTAAATGAAGCTTGTAGAAAGGAAGTATGACATAGTAAAAATAATTAGCTGCAACTTGGGTTTAAAGGTATTAGATAATAATATACAAAAGCAAAATGTGATCAATTAACTATGGGGCAATTACACATCTCGGCATATAATAGGTCTACTTTCCAAACTTAAGATATATTTAAACAAGAACTATGGATGCATTTACACTACTAGAAAAGTAAAAAACGATCTTATCACCTTGTTTTTACTTTAGAGGTCATTCATTCAAAATCTTCATTCATAACTTTCCGCTCAATTTATGAGCACTCTCAAATGTTTCAAAAATAGCCAATGAAACATTTTTGGTAAACATTACATAAAGTCCCCTTACCTTAATACTCACACAATTCATTCAACTGACATTATGAGTTAGAGTGAAATGCAAATTGGATTGGAAGTGATGTGGCAGTAATCCCAGCTGCAGGCCTTATACAGGGGGCTGCCTTCTTTAGATTATCGGAAAAGGTTTTATCTTCAAATTTTTTCTATTTATTCTTTTTTTTTCTTAGTTAACCTGAAACTTTTTCTGTTTATTCTTCTTTTTTTTCTAACTTCAGAGTAAAGATTCCAATAGGCTTAGGTCATTTGTTGAATCAGTAAAAAAAAATTGTCTGAAATTGAATTTCTCGAAAAACAGCAACTGCTCATTTACAAATTCATAAAATGGGCACACTTTATGCACGGGGCTATTAATAACGTCTTAAAACATTTAGGTGTAGTTTGTACTTAAATATATACGAACCAAGGCATATAAGACATTTTTCCTTAGTGATATGCAATGCTAAATTCTTTAATCACTAGTCACATACACAAAAGGCTGATAGTCAAACTCTTTTAAACTTTGAATGTACCTATTATAATACCACCACTTAAGTCAAAAATAAGCAACATCATAGTAGTATATACTTCATCTTCCTACTTACCCACTGTTTTTGTCTAGGCTACTTTTGAACCTCCTTTTGAGATAAGTAAAGACATAGCATTCCCAGGGTTAACCAGTACCAGCTCCTAGCAGTATGTTATTGCCCTTACCCCATAATCTACACTAATTTCATAGAACCTTGCACTGACATTGTGCTCAAATCCAAAGTAAACTACACAGAAATGTAAAATAATCTTGGTGATCAAAATGTTGCTTAAAATGAATCATGAAGCTTGAGTGCTAAAACGTTGTGATTCCCAGTTTAAAACAAATAAGTTACATTCTTTTTGCACTCAAAACATTTACAAAGCCGAGTTAAATAGCTTACAGCAATATTATAAGATTCTTATTAGAAATTGTTTTGAGTAAAAACAGCCTGAAATAGAAAATTGTGTTTTAAAGTGTATTTTGTTAAAAATTTGTCTTCCCACAGAAAAAAAGGATAAAAAGCACACGGGTACATCCCTATACTAATACATGTGAAATTAGATTTGGGATCCCGAATTTAATTCAACAAATGGTCATAACAGAAAAAGTATGCATATTTAAGCCAAATCTATTTGAGGTTATTTATATCTACCAAAACCAAATCCAATCAGCTAAAAATTCAAAAGTCATTGGTGACAGGGGGCATTTCATTTTAACACTTTGTAGTATTGCTTTAAATAGCAAAAGCATTTCCAAACTTAAGGTTGACACTAGCCATAACAATGATGTTAATAACTAGTGTCATCTATGCACCAAAGCAACCATACTCAGATCTGAGGGCAGAAGATTTCTCTAATTCTAAATCTGAAATGTTAATTTTACAACACTGAAATGGAATGATATAGGTCATTGAAACCAATGTGGGATGGAAGCTATTCCTAAGGAAATGACAATCATCTCACTACATGCCAAGACATATCCTGAACAGTCAAATGAAATCTGAAATTGACAAAGTAATTACATCATGTAAGGTTAACCGAATTGACCCATTTGCAAAATTTAATTTTAACCTCAGATGTTCAGATGCAGACCTATATTTTTTTAAACAATGGAATTTCCTTGAGATATTGTATTTTTTCAGTGCTGGTTACCTGTTGCTTTCAAAAGTTTTCATTGATACAATGGTCATATAACTTATGACGTTACGATGTGTTTACGGCGTCAATTCAGACAGACACCGGCTTGTGTCCAGACAGTATCCAACCGGTAACAATCAGGATACAAGATGTGGTGTTAACTAGATAAGGTAGAACTCTTGACCTTTAATTGGATCTCTTTAAATCCAGTGAATTTACTGTTATCATGTCCTTGGATCTGGAATAGATTCATGGTATATGAAAGAATTTTTTGACATTTAACATTAGAGACATTTGTCAATAAGTTTCATTTTGGTGAATTTGTGGTTGCAAAGTGGTTGTTCACATCTTTATGACATTTTGTATTGATATCTTATGATATTTTAATGATAGGTTTATGATGGACTAATTATCTGAAAGATTTCAACAGTGTGACCATTGTAGATAATTATGAAAATTATAAATCTCTATTTACAAAAAGTAAGATAAGATCTGCAATATAAATGGGTAAACAAGGAGGAAAACTTCATTTGAGGGGTGCTCTGGCAAAATGAGAGGAAAGTCGCAAATTTCAAAATTAAGTTTATGACATATCTGAATTCTTCATAATCTCAGCTTTTGAACGATATATAATATGTCACACTTTCATTCTCCATTCTTCATTTAGAGATTGAAATCCAAAGTAGTCCACTGAATGTATTGCAATAAAAATTAGCTGCAAATTGATTTCAAAGATACTGCTTACTACAGTGTATAATAGCAACTTGCAATCAATTGACCTTGAATAATTGCACTTCCTGGCAGCAAAGTTGACCTTCACAACTTAAAGTATAGTTAAACACTTATGCATGAATGTCTTTTATGTCAAAAAATGAAATTTTACTTTTTCACTTTATTTTTACTTTAGATGCCATTTATTCAAAATGTAGATTTGCGACTTTCCTCTCATTTTGCCAGAACAGCTGACATTTGTTTAATTTATAACGTCAAACAAAGTTGAATGACTTTCAATATAGCAAATTAAGAATGTCTATCTAAGAAATCATTTTTTAATTTATTTGGTAAATATTGGTTTAAATCCCATCTAGCTGCATCAATAGAAGCCAAATTGAATTTCAACGTAAATCTCATTTAAAACTAATCCAGTAGCCAGTCTTGTGGCAGGTAATGGACATCTGCCAAGAATGTTTTTATCTCAGTTTCTTAATATTTGTTTTTTCAAGACACTACTTAAGGTTAAAGAAGTGTACACAAAGCTTTGTTTTATTATCATTTAAAGTAGGTGTAACTTTAACAAAATGAATATGAAAATTCTGAATCTGCTGAAGTGGTTGAATTAGAATTAAGGTTTAGTAAGTTTATGGATATCTGAGTCCTACTGCATACAAATTCTATGTGTACAGTTTTATAGAAGATGTTGGAAGTTTTGAAACGGAAAGGAAAGAGGATTATCTTAGATTGGATTTACATGAAAGTTGGAACTGTGAAATACAAGTTCATTGAGGTCATTTCAAGGCCATTGGAGAATGTTGCATAATGCTGTTTGCTGGAAATAAAATAGTAAGGGATTGGAGAAGGACAAAGATGGCTAGATACGTATGCACTGATTGAGTAGAAATTTGCAAAAATTCATAAATTCTACCCTTTGTGACTTCTTATTTGTTTGCCTCTAATTTGGTAACTTTCCTTTTCTTAGATCTCCCTCAATCTGAACCAACACAAATAGCCAGCAAATTTTTATACTTGTGTTCAAAAATATGCTATACCCTAACTGTGCAAATTACTCTGACAGGTAGAATACCTTCACAGTTATATTTTATTTTTGTAATTCTACATTTCATAGGTCTGTCATCTCAGATCAGTCATTGCAAATTCGTTTCATCGGTTTAACTATGTTTATAGTGTAAACATCAACAACCAAAGGAATGGTCATTGCCTCAAAGGTCACTTGCTACAGAAACAAGTACTGACCATCACTGACATGATTGCTTACCTAATGAGATGCATTGCTACATTTTGGAATATTTTCTATAATCACTTCATGTTTGTATTAAAGGAGAAGCTTGACTCTATCTTATTTCTGAATCTTATACCTTGTTTTCAGCCTTCCAAAATCAAATCAATAATTCAACCACTGTTATTGTAACACATGTGCTGATTTTATGTTCAACAACTCACTGTATACAGGAGTGTACCATTGTTGATTCATGATGAATCCACAGTTGATATTCAAATTAGCGTGTCATGCACGGCACAGCATAAACGGGCGTGTGTTTACGCAGAACTCACATGCAAAGCTGGGTGCTCGGGAACAATTGAAAACGTCAAAGCAACAAACATTCACAAACTAGCTCTTTGCTTCAGATTCTCCTAAACATTTTTATGAAGGTGAGTAGACCTATTATTTATAATATCTGTTCAATTGAGAACATTTAGAATTTAATTAATACGTTTTCATGAATATTTGCATTGTTGCTAAAGCCACCCTCGCGCGATAAAAATACGCAGACGCATGATTGCATCGTTGTTGATTCACGATGAACAACTCTGTAGCGCCTAATTTACGGCATATGAAATGATGCATGGACCAAGGTCCTTTCAGTGTCATCTCTTTCCAGTACTCTAAATTAAGTAAAGATTCCACAACAATTTTAAGAATTAAGTATGATGATTTATTAACTAAAATGAGCTATGCAAATGATAATTCACACTTGTCATCATTATTTGACAGTTTTATGGTAATGACATGCAGATGTAAAAATGTTACATTCGCTTATCCAATATTCCAACCATTTTATAATCCAATATTTCTGTTAACTAATTTCTACATCTGTAATCCTGATATGTCATACCACTGTATAAAAAAACTTACCATTTTAATATAAAAGCAAAAGTTAAAAATAAAAAAAATGGTTTCCCTCCTGAAGCTCATCTAATACTAAACATGGTTCAGGAAGCATATGGTTTGAAAGAGATGTTTCAACAATGACAACCAGACTATTAATACCAAGTTAGAATAATTTCAACTTCAGTAACTTGTTTATCATTGGCTGAATATGATTAAAAGCATCTTCCTTGATAGCTTGACACAATATCATCTCTTAAATGCACAGTGGTGTTGCCAGACTTTTTGGTCAGGAGGGGCAAATGGATTTCGTCCTGATAACAAGCGCCATTCATCCTGATACTTACGACATATGAGAGATATATCTATATGGGCAGGACCATAATCCGTCTGATCCGATTTAAAAACTAACTACATTTTTCCTACCAAACATTAGGTCATGACGTCACCAAATATTTGCCATTGAATTTAAAGTATGAACGGATAGCAAACATTTGGTCCAATGTATATGGCAATTCAATTACATGTGCATTCTAGCGCAAACATTTTATTTGGTCTCAACTCGGTGTTCAAGTTGTTTTGTTTGGAGTCAATCGTCATTTTGACGTGACGACCAAATGTTTGGTAGGAAAAATTTTGTTTGGAGGCAGAGTATGATTTCGCCCATATCCTGAAGAGTCAAAATGAAATCTGAAATTGACAAAGTAATTACATCATGTGAGGTTAACTGAATTGACCCATTTGCAAAATTTAATTTCAACCTCAATTGTTCAAATGCACACCAGCATTTCCTTGGGTAATTGCATTTTTTTTTCAGTGCTGGTTACCTGTTGCTTTCAAAAGTTTTGATTAATTCTTACTTTGATTACGTGATCAGTTTTAAATATTTGTGATATCCAATCAACTGCTCCTTCTCAATCTAATAGCCAAAGGAAGTGCCCTACATACTTTAATAAAACCATTATGAGACATTCAATGCCTTAATTGGGATCGGCAAAAGCTTATAATTATCCAGACTGCGCTCTAGTTTTATCTACTTAAAAGATGAGTTTGTCTACATTACTGTATATTACAAGTCAAATAGGTCAGACAACATCAATGGTCCACAGATTAAGGAAAATAATGGGAAAAAATTAAAATGGGTTTGACAACTTCTACAATTAAAGACAATGATAGTATTGTACAACTAGTTATATACAAACCTTGGCCCAATAAAGGTTTTAACTCCCATGTAACTTTGTTTCGTTTCTTGTAAGACTGTGTTCCACTAATGATCTTGACATGAAGAGCTAATAAAGGTTAATGACTTTCATAAAAATAAGAGCACTCATCAAAGTGATGCAATTAGTGATGCATTTATGATACGATATTGTGTCAAGGTATCAAGTTAGATGTTTTAAGCCAATGATACACATTACTGCTGAAATTAACATTATTTTGACTTGCTCTTGTCTGCTGGCATTGTTGAAGCATCTAGTTCAAAACGTGCTTTACCTTGGTTTTGTTTAGTATGTAAAGAGCTTCAGGGAAATTGAGCAAAATATTTTCATGGTTTTAATTTGCTTTTATGTCAATTAAGGTAACTTTCTATCATGGTTTTAATTTGCTTTTACATAAATTAAGGTAACTTTCTAAAGCTTATACAGATACCATCTTTGACTCACCAAAGTAAGGATGACATGCAAATAAGAATTCATTTAAATACGAAAACCAGATCTAGAGTCACAACAAATAAACACCTACAAAAACTGCTCAGTGACAGATCAGGATGACAGCTGTATGAAATCCAAACAGTAAGCTGAAATATTGGATGCGGAAAAGGTTGAAACATTAAATGATAAAATGTTTTTGACATCTTCATGTCATATTAGCATAAAACTGTCAAATATTAATGACAGGTGTGAATTATTATCGTTTACAAAGCTCACTTTAGTTAAAATCCATCATGCTCAATTCATACAGGATTTTTTTTCAGTATAAAGTGCTGGAACTTGTCCTTACTACATACCAATGACAGCGTCATAATTCCTCAGACAAAATCTATCATGTGGCTTCAAATTGCAGGGTACTCTTTTGCATTTGTATAAAATAAGGGTCCGTATTCTGGATTTTTTACTTTAGATTTCTGTAGAATTGTAGGTGTAAAGGATTTCACTATCAGTAAGCATGAATTATTTAAGACCCAAGATTCAAGTAGAATTTCACATGTCTGCAATCATGCTGGTAATCATTAATTTATTGTTATTTAATTGAACCAGCAAAATGAGAAATACCATAGAGTGATACTTTACTACTTTTGTGGTAGTGTAGTTCAAATATTTCTATTCTGTTATTTGCATTTGTGGAATCTCAACTTGGAAGTACTCCCATGATTAGAAAAATTTAAGCCAATGCCCAACTACTGTAACACACTTAAATTTTGCTTTGTTTTGATAATTTAAATAAGAAAAATCGGGGGGAAATGTCATTTTTACGCAAACTTCAAAGATTTTTAAACAATTTGTAGCTGAAATTAGCCGATTTTACGGATTTTTTACGTGCGCATTACAATATATCATAATTTTCCTCTGGCCATTTTTGCTCAAAAATTTTTTTTGATTCAAAAAAATTAGCCGGTCCCCCCAAAATGTTAACCTTCTGCCGCCACTAGGTAGAACTTATAGCAGGATAATGACTATGGTCTCCAGAATGTGATGTATTTTTCATCATCAGAATAGCACTGTCTCAAAATTGGTAACTGACTTTTTCCAAAAAAAATTATTGTTTTGCCATGCCATACCCATTATCCGCAAAGCCGATCATCATTCACTGCTGTTCGAAAGCCAGTGAAAAGCGAGAAATGCATAAATTGAATTATTCATGAGATGTTTCGGCTGGGTAGAAAACAACCACTACCATCCACACACATCAAACTTCTATTGCCGACAGCCAGACTGTCTTGTTTACTTTGAATGGACCATTCCATTACATAGTAGAGGTGAGGGTCAGTAGATCGCTTTGTAATAAAAGCAGAGTGTTTTCACACATGTACAAGAGCTCCATGTCATTTCTTAATAAACAAAACATGAACTTGGACAATATTTTCATGAGGATTTAATTTCGCGAATTCTTTTCCCTTGCGAAATTCGCGAAATTAAATACCTCGCGAAATTAACATGGTTTACAGTATTTAAGCCAATGACTATAACTAACTGAGTGATATGTTTGTTTAATAAGCTGTAATAGTCAGTACATAGTTGCACTGAGTAAAGCTTATTACTTATAAATGACAAATCTGGTTGGCAGGGATATGGAACAACATCAGTTTGTAAATATGGGTAAAAAAAATAAATGTTGCTGGGGATTGTTTGGTTCACAGATACTGTTGAATAAATGAATCCAATTTCATTTGTATTGATAGCTTTCAGTGCTAACTAAACCAAAATCATTAATAAAAGCTTTTAGTTCCAAAGTGGAAGAGCATGCTACTCTTAAGCTTATATAAGAACCCACTACGGTGGTATAGACAAACCATAAGCAAGTTGTCTAAAGCAAAATTTTCCAATGTAAAATATCTTTTGAAAGTCATCACCTAAGCAGGAGTAAGGAAAAAATCCATACCATAAACATCGATAGAGTCGGGCACCATCTTTAATACAAACATAAAGTAATCACAGTTCCAGTGTGGAAGAGCATGCTACTCTTAAGCTTATATAAGCTATGGTGGTATAGACAAACCATAAGCTGTCTAAAGCAAAATTTTCCAATGTAAAATTTCTTTTAAGTGTCATCACCTAAGGCAAAAAAAAAAAAGGAACTCTGTCTCAGCTTCCTTAGGCACCAAACCCTAAGTGCTACACGGTTTTTTTTAGTCAAAAAGGCTATATATGCGCAACCGGAAATCTTTTTTTTGTTATGTTTTTAGGTCACTATTTCCCCCCCTTTTTTTTCTCTCAATGTAAGAAAAAAATAAAAAAGCAAAAAAACTCCTAAAAACCTTTAAAAAAAATGAAATGCGGTACTATTTTTAACCTAATGTGTGTGGGAAGCTGAGACAGAGTTCTCTTTTCTTTGGCCTAAGCAGGAGTAAAGGGAAAATCCATACCATATACATAAATAGAGTCGGGCACCATCTTTAATACAAACATAAAGTAATCACAGTTCCAGTGTGGAAGAGCATGCTACTCTTAAGCTTATATAAGCTACGGTGGTATAGACAAACCACAGCGAAGTTGTTTAAAGCAAAATTTTCCACTGCAAAATTTCTTTTAAGTGTCATCACCTAAGCAGGAGTAACGAGAAAATCCATACCATATACATAAATAGAGCCAGGCACCATCTTTAATACAAGCATAAGTAATCACAGAAACATCCCAAGTTGTAGCGAAGGGCCTCAGAAAGTAAGCAATCATGTCAGGGATGGTCATTACTTGTTTTTGTGGCAAGTGACCTTCAAAGCAATGACCATTCTTTGAATTGTTTGTTGATGTTTACACTATAAACATGGTTAAACCGATGAAACATATATACGATGACTGATCTAGGTGACACACCAATGAAATGTAGAATTACAAAGTTAAAACAAACTCCGAAAATACTCTACTAGGCAAAG
The DNA here is from genome assembly GCA_000969725.1 of Ophiothrix spiculata. Lineage (NCBI taxonomy): Eukaryota > Metazoa > Echinodermata > Ophiuroidea > Amphilepidida > Ophiotrichidae > Ophiothrix > Ophiothrix spiculata. The sequence continues at coordinate 46,682 of JXSR01S001243.1, read as the reverse complement.
AAAGCATACAGTCTGTGTATTTAAGATTAAGTTAAGCTATATCTTCTTACCAATCAGTCAATCAATCAAAGAAAATTTGTATAGTGCCAAAATCAAAAAGACATTTTGTTCAAAGGCGTTTATGACAGAAACATGGACAAATTAAACATCATCTCTTGGAAAATTCATACAGATATGAGCAGACAAAATTAATGTTGGTTGCATCCGAAATATCATATAGATACACGCATACAAGCTTCTAAAATGGGAGTGACTTGAATAGATATCGGATGTTAAAGGTGTAGTTTCCTATGGGGGGACAGGTTGGCGCAGTGTTTCTGCCCTCCCCTTTCACCGCTGCGGCCCTGGTTCGATTCTCGGTCAAACCTAGGTTGTACGTGAATTTGGTTCTCGATCCATACTCTTCCTCGCAGGTTTTCTCCGAGCACTTCGGTTTCCTCCTGCATCTAAAATCGAAAATTCTTTCCAATATTCTGTCTTCCACACCACGGAGGCGCCCCTTGAATTTAATGCATATGCACTATTGGGATTAGCCTGGCTTTCAGCCGAATGTTATAAATAAATATATTATGATGTGTATAATATACTTTAAACTGATTGACCTTGACCTCTGAAATGCATTGTGTAAGGTTTCAACCTTAACTTTTGTCTTGTTTAAAAGAAAGTATGCAACCCTCAGGATGAGGCTGTTATGTAAATACAAAAGAAATGAAAAATAGGTATACCAATAAACATTACATTTTGTGTTGTATCTCTGAACTATATAGAATTTGGAAGTGAAATTTTGGATTCATAATTAGGAAAATATGGGCTTTCATTTGGCATCAAAAAATATACTACTTCCGGTTGAGCCCTTGGGGATGGGAATGTGATCGGAACCTACACCTTTAAATGGAAAACATCCACTATGTCTTATATTTGCCAATGAGTAATCTGTGTTTCAATAAAAGAACATCACTTTCAAGATTCAAGGAAGATTTTAAAAATGGTCATGATAAAGAAAAAGTTTGACTTAATCTAAGACATTAGGAATTATTTGAAGCTTCTTTCCGTTCAATATGTTTGTTTTTAGCAATGAACACGAAAGTTAGCATAGACAAAACCAGACCACTGTCACTTTCCTATAAAGAACCAATACGTAAACATTGGCAAAACACATGCAAATTAAAATGTTATTCTCATGTCATCATTGAGTTAATTAAATTTCATGTTAATTTACATTTAGGGTATAGCAAGTTTCTGAACAATGCATACATTAGTTATACTGAATACAACTACAATGTGTAACAATTCGCTGGCATATTGTTTGTGTTTGTTGTGATGGAGGGTTTCTTTGGTTTATGAGGTGAAGGGAGAATGGTAGTTGCAAAATGAGGGGCAAGGCCCCAGGGTCACCTAGCATCAAAGACGGTAATGATAAATTGATCATATGAGCATGAAACTTGACAAAAATGTATGTCTTTGAACAATTTGGAGGAAGACCAAGTTCAAGGTCAATGAGGGTGGAATTCAAGTTTTGAAAATGATCAACCAACCAATGCATAAATATCCAGACACTTTTGCTTATCTAAACTGAGTTATCCTTAAACACCGTACCAATCTGCTTTTGTCAGCACTCAGTAGTATGCAATATTAGGAACTTTTCTTTCACAGTTCAAACTTTGATGTAAATCCAATCTCAGATAATCCCCCTTCCTCTCCATTTTGCATCAACCAAAGCAAATACATATAATCTGTCAGCAAACAGTACACATATCCGGATATTCATAAACTAAAGGGCCAGAGAGACTTCGTCATTTTTACCAATTGTAAAATACAGACAACTGAATGCATATTGACTTCAAGTTTCCAGACAATATTATCGATCGAAATAAACCACTAAACCTCCAATTAGAATAATAAAAAATTAAGATAGTGGCAAACATTCCAAATGAAAATTTTTCTAATTTAATTGGAGAAATATGAAGTGAGCAAATCTTTTCTTCAGAATAAAATCCACAGAACAGGTCAAGGACAGATTTCAGATTTTAATGAAAAGACCAAGGTAATTAAGGTAATAAACAATTATCAAAGAAAGTAATATACTATGAATTATCAAAATACTACAGATGAGTTATCATTGCAAAATGTGAACATTTTGGTAACTGGTAGAACATTTTACACCATGACAAAAATTTTACTCCATGAGAAAAAATTAAAATGAAAATGTTCATTCCAAATGAAAATTTGGAATGAACATTTTGTAAGCAATCATGTCAGTGAAAATGTAACACCATGAGAAAAACTTTGAATGAAAATGACTACATCAATGACAAAGTGTATCTGGGCCTTTACTATACCCCAATTCTGATTTGGCCATCACAGTTGATTCAGAATTCTATTTTTTTTTTCATTCTCTAATGTACTCCTACTTTAAATGATAATAAAACAAAGCTTGTCTACACTTCTTAACCTGACGTAGTGTCTTGAAAAACAAGTAGTATGAGACTTAAATAAAATACTGCTCATGGCTGATGTCCATTGCCTGCCGCAAGACTGGCTACTGGATTAGTTTAAAATGAGATTTACTTATTTACTTTGAAATTCAATTTGGCTTCTATTGACGCAGCTAGGTGGGATTTAAACCAATATTTACCAAATAAATTAAAAAATGATTTCTTAGATAGACATTCTTAATCTGCTATATCGAAAGTCAGTCCATTTTGTTTGACATTATAAATTGAGCAATGGAGTTTTCCTTCACAACTACCCATTTATATTACAATCTTACTTTTTGTAAATAAAGATTTATAATTCAAATATTGATAGACTATGCAAAATGTCTATGAAGTCTGTGGGAATTTCCCCATTCTTTATAAAGTGGGCCAGGATTGACAAAAGGAGGTTGCTTCTCGAAAAATGTTGTTAGATATAGTCTATATATTGTAGGCATGGTCTTGAACAACAGAGGTTCTGAGTTTTATACGCAGGTGCCATATCTTTTCAAATTTCACCATTTTCATCACTATCTACGAAGGTGAACCAGCTGAAATCTTTAAAATAACTAATTCATTGTAATCCTATCATAAAAACCAAACAAACAAAAATTTAAGAAATATGTGAACAACCACTTTGCGACATCAAATGCACCAAAAATTCAACTCATTGACAAAAGTCTATAATGTTAAAAATTAATGTTCCTTTATGACAACACCACAAATCTAGTATGGATCCAATTATAAGTTCGCTGGATTTAAAGATTGGGAGCTCTACCCTCACCAGTTACCACCACTTCTCATATCCACAGGCAAGGTACTCATACTCATACTCTAATTGCCTGGTAGTTCAAAAGTCACTTCTACTTCTACTTCTACGCTTATTCTCATCAAAGCCTTTTCAGCATCTAGATGAGCTCTCTGGTCCTACAGAGATGATATACTTTTGAAGGTATAGTGACTATGCACTCTGGTCCTAGAGTAGATGACGTATTTTGACATACGGTCACGGTTGCCGGGGAAGGTTCCCCTACTCTTACTTCGAACGGCCGTAGCCTAGCCCGTGACGTTCTTTTACATCAGACAGTGTGTCAGGAACACTTCAGATGGGACCGAGGGCTTTACGTGCCCTCCGAAGCACGAAGCAAGTAGAGCAAAGTTTCTTGCTTAAGGAAACAAGGAGACGTACCGAGAGCCGAGACCGGGACTCGACCCCACGACAGACGAATGCATTTGATTATGAGTCCAACGCTCTAACCACTCGGCCATGCTCCCCTCTATGCATTGGACTCACTTTTTGTGAGCTACAAAATGTCAGATCCATATAATGCAAACTACTTCATCAATAATCCACATACATTTTGTAAATAGGTAATCCTTAAATTAATGGATGAATGCATATTATTTAGAGTCTGTCCTGAAAACTACGCAAGTGTAGTTCTGACAAAATAAGCAGACAAATGTGAATTACATATTTTACTTCTTCATATTCTCACTTATGAATATTATACATAATATGTCATACATTCTTCCTTAAATTTTCCATTTAGTGATAGAAATCCCAGAAATTCCCAGAATATCAAGCCCGTAGCCAGGGGGTGCGGTGGGGGCGTCACACCCTCCAAATGTGACAATGTAAAAAAAAGGTCCACAAAAAGTCCCGAAATGTCCACCAAAAGAACACCCAAAGTACCAAAATCATAAATGTAGGTCATTTTTTAATAAAATACAGCAAAAAATGCTTGAAAAAGTGTTAAAAACCTTTTTCTTGCTTGTCACTTTGTCAAAACCACTAAAATTAATTTAGGGTCGACCAAAACGATAATTTTTCCTCCAAAAGGTCCACTTTTTTGAAAATCAGCACCCCCCTTGAAAAAATCCTGGCTACGGGCCTGCAGAATATAGTAATATTTAGCACTGCAAATTAGGTTTAAAATTGTTACATCCTAGCATTAGACCAGTATGCATTTTACTACAAAAAAGAAAAGTGATCTATCTCATCACCTTGTGTTTACTTTAGAGGCCCTTTATTCAAAATCTTCATTCCCAACTTTCCAATCATTTTGTCGGAGCACTCTCAAATGTTTCATAAATGTTTGCTCATTACATAAAGTCCCCTTGCCTTAACACTCACACAAGTCATTCAACTGACATTATGAGTTTGAGTGAAATGCAAATTGGATTGGAAGCAATGTGACAGTAATCCCAGCTGCAGGCCTTATACAGGGGGCTGCCTTATTTAGATTCTCGGAAAAGGTTTTATCCTGAAACTATTTTTCGTATTTTATCCTTTTTCTTTCTTCAGAGTAAAGATTCCATCAAGTTTTAGATCATTTGCTGAATCGGTAAAAGAACTTGTCTGAAATAAAATTTCTTGAAAATAGCAACTTTCTGTTTTGAAGTATCTGCTATTTATAAATTTATAAAATGAGCAGCTTTTATAAACAGATCTATTGATAACTTTTTAAGACATTCAGGTATAGTTTGATACTTAAATATATATATGAACCAAGACATATACGCCCCATATTATCTAAAGGTACCTTAAGGTTGGCATAGTAAATTATGAGATACGGGCCATTGAAGCTGAGCATAGTCAAAAATCGCATCCAAGGTCAAATTTCTAATTTCATCAGAAACATTTGCCTTTGTAGTGTATTCTATCATATTAATCAGGTACAGAAAATTTACACTCAATTTTTTTGGAACTGCAGTTTTCTGAATCAGCCTGATGCCTTTTACCAATTTGTATGTAACTTTGTGATCAAACATCCAATAACAAAAAGCAAGGTGTCATTTTAAAGCTTATAATATAATCTTTCAGATGAAACCAAAAAATCAATTTTCATTTTGGGACCCTTAGGGTACCTTTCGATATGACTGGTCACATATGAAACATTTTACCCTGGTGACATACAATGCTACATTCCTGGTCATTTATACAAATTAATGTTAGATAAGATAGTCAAACAAAATGAACTCTATGAATCTTTGAATATACCCTATACATTACTGCAAACATGAGTCAAAAATATTACATAATATTGTAGTACATACTACATCCCCTCCCCTTACCATCTAGTTTAGTATAAGCTATTTCAGTATCCCTCATTTTTACATTGATTAATCAAGCCCTTTAAGACATAGCATTCCAAGGGTTAACCAGTACCCAGTGCTGCCAGTTCCAGTTTGGCGGAATTCACAATTCGGATACGTATCTGAATTTGGATACCCACGTACATTTTGTATCCAAATTGTGATACCCGTATCAGAATTAGGATATGGTGGGGTATCCGAAAGTTCTGATACGACGTGGCGCAGGAAACAAATCGATAGCGCAAGCTGGCAAGAACATGTAGAACATCTTTCTTGCATCTATGATAAATGTATCTGTGGAAATGTCATTTCCATCTGTGCAATTCCAGCGGAACAGCTTCGAAACATGTCCTGATAGCTCCTTATCAGAGAAGGCAAAATAAATTTGGCCAAAACTTTCTTAGAATTTAGATGACAAATGATGATAATGTTATTGACTTTTATACATACCGGTATGGTGCGCGGCGAAGCTGAATATTAATTTCAGCTGATATCCCGTTTCAGCTGATTTTAATCCAAATTCAGATACGGGTATCAGAATTTTGATACGGAGTATCTAAATTCGGATATGTATCCGAATTGTGAGTTCCGCCAAACCAAGTACCTGCTCCTAGCAGTATGTTATTGCCCCTACCCCCTAATCTACACTAATTTCATAGAACATTGCACTCATTGCACTGACATTGGACTCAAAAGTAAACTGAACAGAAATGTAAAATAATCTTGGTGATCAAAACGCTGATTAAATAAATCACGAGGCTTGAGTGCTAAATGTTGTAGTTCCCAGTTTAAAACAAATCAGTTACATTCTTTTTGTACCAAACACTAAATGATACACAGTATCTGCTCAATTGATTTTCCCTCTTATGAAAATATAAAAGTTAAGCAACTAGAAAAGTACAGCTCCAGTGGGATGTTTGCCCGGGGTACTTAGTACAAAAGTGATTACGGGGATGTGCCACAAACTTGGGTAGCATAATCAGGCTGTCTGGTATGCCAATGGGTCCTTTTTCTTTGCAAAATGTGGTATTTTGATGGGTATATTTTTGAAATTTTTTTTTCGAAATTTCAAGCAAAAATTAGGAAATTTGCGCCAAATCAGCGTAAATTTTCAGAGAAAATTTCAATTTTCAAATAAATTCGACTCAAAATTTGGGGAATTTGGTATATTGATGGGTCCCTTTTTCTTGAAAATTGGTATATACATGGGTGGTACTTCAAATTTCCCAGCGGCACACCCCTACCAAAACCAAACT
>JXSR01S001243.1:15278-28598 GCA_000969725.1 Ophiothrix spiculata | reverse complement strand
TTTAATACTTGGAGTCCCGCTTGGAGTGGAGGATGCGCATTTTAATCAGCCGGGCCTACTTAATAATGATTATGAAAAACAAACCCTTGCTTGGGAAAGACTACTCCTTCATACAGCATCAAAGGGATTGGGCTGCTGATGTCAAGCATGACAGGGAGGAGCTGGATGCTGGAGTTCTTGATCTCACTATGGGTTTTCATTTTTGATTTCTTATGTCCTCTTTGCTCTTTGCTCAAAAAGTTGTCCATGTTACACTAAGCCGTTTTGCAAGTCAACTCTTCATATATAACAACATATATGTTAAAAAAACTGATTGGTTTTCATTTTTGCTCTCTAATGCTTAATTCTAAATTTTTCAAACCACTTCCTGACAAATTTATACTGCCCAAAAAAGCAGATATTTACACAAAACTTTTGTATATTTCGGTTGCAACATTTAGAGAAATAAAGCGTGTTGTCTTGTATTTTTAATTGTATATATTTAAAAATTGTTCGTAATTTACTTTTGTTTTCTACAGCATAATTGTCTCAGGCCTTATTGGCCTATTGATTATGTCTGCAATATCATTTTTTAACCTATATGTTGTTATATATGAAGAGTTGACTTGCAAAATGGCTTAGTGTAACATGGACAACTTTTTGAGAAAAGTGCAAAAAAGAAAAAAAGGACATCAAAATGTGTCGCAAATTTCCTGTTAAAGATTTTACTAATTCTGTATGCATGTCTTTAAAAATAAGGTTTAATTTAGATAGTTCGTCAAACAGTTTCTTATTAATTGGCTATTGATTTTTTGTTGAAAATGGACGTAAGCTGTTTTGTAGGATTAAGTTTCAACATGAGAACCACCTATCTTTTTTGCAAAATGTCTTTTTCATTTGGCTTCGATGTATTTTATAAATACCAAACTTCAACATCTGGGCATGTTTAATAAAACAATTACCATATATGGGCATTATGCCCTTTTCTACCAAAATATGATCATATAATGTCCATATTTGGGCATAAAGGTAACATTTTGAGGATTTTAACCCACTTAGCTATATTTTTTAAACAAATTTTTTTGCCAGGATGATGCGCAAGTTAAAGGTCTGTGCGAATCTACCAAAAACTCATTTACAAAAAAATGTTCTCTAAGACGCTTTGCAATTCAGCTCTTCATATATGTATTTATGTATGATATTGAAATAAAACAGAATCAAGAATCAATGAAGAATATGTTCATCAATCATGTGGCGATACCAAAACATATAAATAAAATCTACATATATCCTTCTACCTTATTCTACAAACACATTGGACACTCCGTCAATCAAACCAATCACTATTGAGATGGGGACATACACTTCCGGTCAAAAGTATTTGCGTACAAAACCTTAAACTAGATAAGTCATATTTCGAGAACCGTTTATCATCTGTGCACTATTTTTTTGGATTTGTATTTTACATATATAGATCTAAAAAAAACCAACACGAATTGCATTTACCACATTTGACAATATGCGTGCTAAACATACTGTATACTCTCTTCTTCACATTCAAAAACGAAGTTTAAATACATAATTGCACATTTGTTGGGAAACTTATGACCTAAAAATGTTCTTTACAGTTACACGGTGATAACGAGCACTGAACTAATAAACTATATAGGTACATAGCAAGAAGTACATGTGGTGTATTTGTATGTGGTCCAGGAAATCGGCCATTTTTATTGTTATGGAAGATTTAATATCAGAGTAAACATAGATATTTATATTGGATAAATTAGGCACCTATAAAAACATAATTTCTTTCAGAGTCTTGGTCGTTTGATATAATAGTTACGTTTTTTCCAGTATTCAAGTGTGCGCAAACACTTTTGACCAGGAGTGTATCCTTTGTTTTGATACAGCCAGATGCTATCATACAATCACATATCAATCTACGAAAGCTGTCATACCTATGTTTTAATTTTTTTCAAACTTTTCTTACATATTATTTATCCAGCGTAGCCCTTGGAGGCTAGGTGTTATATTGAATTACAGGTCTATATTCTAGGTAATAAAATGAAGTGCAAGTATTGGGATATGCTAGCTATTGAATTCTATGAAGTATCAGAAATACATGAAAAAAGTTTCAATATGTTTCTTTAAACTTTAATCTCTGCAGGAAAACTAAGCCATTTTGTTTCAAAATTGAATAAAATTTGGAGGATATCCACACTTGAAGAAAAACTTTTTTTTTTCTTACATTTATCCAGCATGGTCCTTGGGGTGGGTATCAAAATGAATTACTGGGCCATATTCCAGGTGATAAAATGCAGCATATGAATTGGGTATGCTAGCTTTGAATGATATGAAGTATTGGAAATACATGAAAAAGTTTCTATGTTTCTTCAAACTTAACTCTCTACAGGAAAATAAATCACTTTGTTTCAAAATTGAAAACAGGATGTATAAGAATATCTGAATCTATTCTTTGTTGTTATTTTTAGTTTCTCATTTATGATAAATTTGTTGACACATCAATGTGAGTTTTAAGATTTTTCCTTTTCATTTTGTCCACAAAATACTGACATATCTTGTGTTCTTAGATATTTAAATTTGAAGATGTATACTTCAACTTGTGTATATTTCAGAACATTCATGGCACCATTTGATTGTGCTACAGAAAGCTAAGGTTGAAATCCCGCACCACTAAGCAGTTCTCAAGGGAGCTAAGCAAGATAGCCATCATTTACAGTTTTTCTATATGCAACAAACCTAACTGGGATTCTGCAACATATATGAAGATTTAAAGGGGCATTGGACAAGTTCAGCATCATCCCCAAACATTTTGAGATCTGTGCATCAATCAATCAATCAATCAATTAATCAATGATACAAGTACTTGCATAACATGCATACCCCATGAAGGAGTCTATTCGTACAGGGGACCCACGGCTTTACGTGACTGTCCGACCACGGAGCAAGTAGAGTAAAGTTTCTTGCTCAAGGAAACAAGGAGACGAAAACAAGGGGCTCGAACCCACAATCTCTGTATTACGAGACCCGTGCTCTAACCGCTCGGCCACGCTCCCCTCTCATTTGAAGTATTAGCAGTAATAATGGCAGCATGCAAAGTTTCATATGTCAAACCCTATATATCAAAATATTTAGATTTTCTTTTGTTTTTAATTTAGTTGAATTTTTAAAATTGGCTACTGTAAAATCAAAATTTCTTTTCATTTTTCTGCAATCTATGATATGAAATAAATGTTTTACAAACAAATGTTTGCCTCTTTCTTGATATATAGCATCAATGCATATGTTTAGAGATTAGCATCATACCCATGATCAACAAGATAAAGGAATGGAGAAATACGCAACATACACTAGAACATTATTAACAATCAGACAAATCACAAACAGCCCAGGATTTCATTTTATTAGAAAAAAATATTGGCCAAACAGGGACTGGAACCCCGGACCTCTCGCTTGCAGTGCGAGCTCTCTAACCACTGAGCTATTCGGCCTCCGAGAGTTTTAATAACCAAGTAGCGTGGCAGAAGGTACCGGTGTAACACAAACACATAAACAGAATACGAGATAACCCATTGTTCAGGAGCATTCCTGCTGCGACCATCTATCTATCTATCTACCATGATCAACAAACAAAATAAAATTCAATTTTTTGACTTTTCTGAAGGTTTTGATCAACAATTTTGATTAAAAATTGATATTTTCTAACATATTAAATGTAAAACCATCCACAAATAAAGTTTTAAAATTTTGTCCAATGCCCCTCTAACTCTGCCACAGTTTAGCAAATCCTGCTTCGTGGCTTGTATATATTTTGCTTGTGTTATTGAATTGTTTGTTTCTCATGCATTTTGTTTGTTTTCCCTGCCATTCTCTTGTCTATTAAGGGTTGTAAGCACCTTACTCAATTTTACGTTTTTGCAAGTTTATTTTGTACCATAACTTTATAACAAAGTGCTTAAAGTTAAGAAAAGTATACATTTCCAGAAAGGAATTTTCATAAGAAACATGATGGTGATGTTGATTTTTGACCGTTTTTTTGAGAAAATCATAAAAAAAACCCACAAATTGTTATTTTTAGCTTGGTTGGAAGCCCAAATGGCCAAAAAATGTGTTTTTGTGATTTTCTCATGGTCAAAAATCAACATCACCATCATGTTCCTTGTGAAAATACCTTTCTGGAAATGTATACTTTTATCAACTTTAAGCACTTTGTTAAAAAGTTATGGTACAACATAAACATGCAAAAACTTATAATTGAGTGACGTGCTTACACCCCACCCCTTACCAGAGAACAGATGCGTACCCTGGGATATATATGAGTTTTCATTGTAATTCTCATGTTTTTTTGAATATACAACTGCTGATATGAACATAGCGTTAAAGCTTACCTGCAATGTGCAAAAATGGTGTGTGATAATCCGATTTGTGGAACAAATATCTCAGTTGACAAATAAGAATAACTCCCTGAAAAAGAAAGAAAATAGACTTTGATTCAATGTCAGTCATAGCATTAGCTTCAAAACAAAACTATTTTACCCAAATTAACTCTATCATTTTCTCTTAACCTCCATTTATCTTTATTAATGACATATGCACCTTGCCTGATGTGTAGTCTGTATTACATATCATATAGGACAGTAATGGGCAACCTTTTTACTACCGTGGGCCAAAAAAGAATTCTGATATTTTTCGCGGGCCGCATCCAAAGTACTAAAAGAACTCCTTGAGACCTAAGGAATACTTGATTTTGTACGGGAGGGAGTTTCAATAGTAGGACCGATATCATTTTCTGTTATCTGACCCCCCCCCCATTTTTGATGTTTAAATCAACTCTTTTAGGTGCAGTCTCTCTACGCATTTTTAACGATGCGTCAATCAAAATTTGCAACACAATATTTTGAGAAATACGCCCCATTTAAACTTAAACCTCAAAAAGTTCAATTTTCCAAGTCACACCTAATATACACTTTTTCTGCAAAATGTTACTTTGAATGCCCCTATGTTTGATCTCCAAAGGGCAAACTAGTACGTCATTTTTAAATTCAAATTTCCCTAGGGTAGTATCAATGAAAGTGTTCCCTACCTAGGCATTTCTGGTGCAAGTTAAAAATTAGCAATATACATTTTGAAAAATCTCATGGAAGACCAGGGACATTCTCTTTGCTCAGTACGGGAAACAAATTTCTTTACTCGTATCTATATAAATGTATTTCGGTCATATAGAAAGTTTATAACAACTAGTTAACCCGACAAAACATCAGCCACCAAAACTTTCGTTACTGTAGTGTACTCCACTACATCCGACGTTTTCGAAAAAAGGAAGCTAATTTAGAATGGATATTGTGTTTGTTAAGAAAAACAATTTGCATGGGTTTACACAAGCGATTTTGTTCAACTTTAGATGAATATTAGAAGAAGAAGATGACAAGTTTATTTCATGCGCAATATGACTTTTTATTTGGAGCTACCTTAAAAATTTTATATTTGTTTTTTTCCCTTTATGGGCTTGGCGGGCCGCACGCGGGCCGTAGGTTGCCCACCACTGATATAGGATTTTATATATACCACCAGGTAACCACTAAATATTTAAAACCAGAAGCAGGACTTCTAGCACTATAGTTCATCTTTCTCTTATTCTATGGCAGATAAAAGCACCTTGACCTTGCATGAAGAATCTTTTTACCACATATGTGACCCGTCATATCGAAAGATATCTTAAGGTCGGCATAGTAAATTTCCTGATACAGGCCATTGGAGCTGAGCATAGTCAAAAATAACGTCCAAGGTCGAATTTCTAATTTCATCAGAATCGTTACCTTTGAAGTGTGTTCTATCATATCAATCAGGTTCCAACATCCAAAACACAAGAAAAATGTGCTAAAAAAACAAGATAAAAATCCTCTTGCCATTCAAGTTTTACGTAGTACAAAAACTTTAAAACTCAATTTTCTCAGAACTATAGTACCTTTGTCACGAATGTATAGGTTCGTTCAGTGTATAGACCTGACGGGGAAGTCCTCTTTTGGTCTATGCGCTACGTTCTCGCTTCGGGTGCGGGATGTCCCGGGTTCGAGTCCCAGCTAGGTCGTATGAAAATTTCTGAATTTATTAAGCACTTTGTAATGCTTTGTGATTATTACAGTAGAGTAAGTGGGTGGGTTACGTTCGGCCCGTTACACCTTTCAATATGATAGGTCACATATTATGGAAACACCAAAATTATCTGAGTAATGCATGATATAACACTACGGGGATTTTGCGCTGAAAATATACGTTTTTTGGGGGCACTCTGAAATACAAAGGAAAAATGGCACTCTGAAAATTGTTCAATTATTTTTCTGCGTGATTTTCAGAGATACTATTGTACGTTATATTGAGCATCGGATATCCACAACGGATGCTCATTATAACGTACAATAGAATCTTTGAAAATCACACAGAAAAATAACTGAAAAATTTTCAGAGTGCCATTTTTCCTTTGTATTTCAAGTTAAAGAAAGGTTTCAGAGTGCCAAAAAAAATCAGCGTATATTTCCAGCGCAAAATCCACGTAGTGTAATGATAGCAAAGCCTTACCTCCCATGTCATGTGAAGAAATGGATAGAGAGTAAGAAAAGTCTTCTGCAACTTCTCTGCAGTGATGTTCTGTCCAGATGGCTGGTCCCAGAATCTCTGTTGCCATCGTTCAAATAATCCATCCAATTTAAGCTTCACATAGGGAATGATAACCTGAAACAGGGCAAAAGAGCTTTCAGTTCTGGCTTTATAAATACATGGTTTGTTCTAGTAGTTCTAGGAAAAGTGGATCATGAATTGCCCCTTTAAAACAATTTCATTAAAAAAATTCCACAGGAAGAAACGCATGATTGGAAGCACTTAATATCTTATCCGGCCCTTACTCCTGACTTCAACTATTGATGACTAAATCTATTGTTTTGAATGTAATAAAATCATATCATGGTATTTTAGATTTTTGGATACATCTCAGGTATCTCCATAATTAAATTATAATTAAGGGGTTTTCTCTAAGATGCAAATACTCCATTTATTTTCTTAAAAATCTAGTATTTGGTAGATTTATTTGTGCTGATAACGATTCTAAAATAAAAAATATAGGTCACCGTGCTCGTTTTTGAGATATAGGCATTTCAAAAAGTACATATTTTCCCAAAAAATCACCCGATTAACCATACAAAGTATAGGAAAAACTCAAAAATGTCGATCATTCTGTGCTTGTAAAATAGTAAATCCTCCATTTATTTTTTTAAGTTTTACATATGTTAAAGCACTTTTTGCGCTCTTCAAAATATTGAAATAAAAAAATATGGTCACCGTGTTAGTTTTCAAGAAAAACGACCAAAACTGGCATTTTTTTGATAAAATTTGATTACTTTGAAGTATATATTACGCAGCTAGGCGGCGCGTGATTAACCAAACGCGTTAGTAAAGCATGCGTTCAGCGTGCATTGACATTTGAGCACGCAAAACGGATGCAAACATTTTTTTGATTTTTTACTATTTATGAAAAAAATTGTTATCCCGCAGTCGTAAGCAACTGCATCTCAGAGAAAACCCCTTAAACTGTAAGACCTTTATTTCAAGAGTTGACAGCCACAAGGATCGTTTTGGGAGGCAACAATCCCATGAACAAAAGGTTCCAAGACCAGATGGTGCCAGGTACCCACGTTAATATCAGACAAAACTGTTTTGATGCTCTTTTAAGGATACATTTTCAAGTCACTCAACCACATTTTTTGTACATTTCTTACTTTTGATACTGAAGACAATGGCAGAAAACAATATATGTTTGGAAATGAGGACTCTAAGACTCCTTTTTTTTTTCTGCTTTGAAACCAAAGATTAAGAAACACAATTATTACAACTAAACTGATGGCTTGTGAGCAAAATATATGACTTTTACTTGCAGCACAAATAGCTATGTTTGGCATATTTTTATATTCCGATATTCAGGTTATATCATAAGGACTCAATAATACCTTTGGGAATACAAATAATACTTTGTTGTAATAGAAATGGTACTATATCAGATTCTGTTGTAATAATATATCACATTCGTCCCATGTTTGACATAAATGTGTTGGCATATGTTTTTGTAATCCAATTTATTCAATTTATTCAATTGGGATTCATATATGTTTTCTGCATGTTCTCTTTAATTATGACACATGATAGTGGTACTTAATAAAGGTCATTCATGACTTCTTCATATTTCCTCCGATATGTTAAAATTTGAAATTTGACAAAGGAATACAATAAGGAAGAAAATCCTTGCCACAATTATAGGTTAATAAATGCGCATTTCATGTTACTAGCAAATTTAAGATGGAATAAAATTAGGTAAGGTAAATATACTTAATGTTTCAGGTACATTGTTCATAAAAGGATTCAACATATCATATGTGGTGGCTCATCCCGAAAGGGGGGACTTTGCGGATTTGATCAGTTTTGATTTTATCATTTCATCTGCTACAACATTTTCTAAGCTTTAAAATGACACCTTACTTGTTGAAATTGATGAATGTGAACAAATGTTACAACAAAAAATCTGATGGAAATTCTTATTATTTTCTTTATTTTTTGCTGTCTATTTTCATCAGTTTCTTGAAAAGTGTTCTGTCGCAAAGTCCCCCTTTTCAGGGTGAGTCATCACATATTTGCATGACCAATTCAACCGTTGAAATGAATATTTCATACAAGAATGCTTAACATAGTTAAAATATTGTCAGTTATAGATTATGATGATCTGTGAAACTTTTGGAAATGAGGGTATTTATGAATTTCAGGGGTTTGTCAAATGGCAAAAAGTTGAATTGAATGAAAATTTGAGGTATGTGGTTTAAACAATGTATATGTGATGGCTCACCCCAAAAGGGGGGACTGTGCAGATGATATCAATTTTGATTTTATCATTTCATCTATTACAGCATTTTCTAAGCTTTAAAATGACACTTTACTTGTTGAAATTGATCAAGGTGATCAAATTTTACAACAGAATTTTCTTTATTTTTTGCTACCTATTTTCATCAGTTTCTGTCGCAAAGTCCCCCTTTTCGGGGTGAGTCATCACATATGATAGATGACTGGAATCATTCATTTTTCTAAGTTATTTAAATTGAAACCCAAAATGTTGCATTCATGAAATTTGCCAAATTGAACCAATCTAAATTTGGGCTCCATTAAAATTTTTCATTAGAAAACATTTGATCATAACTGATGTGTGACTCCAAATAAAATAAATTCAATACCCGAGTTAAAACTAGATTAAACATATCACGTTAAATTGTACATGTATTGTATTGAATAAATTTACATTGCTTGAGTTCAAATGTTTTGTCCGTGCATAACAATACATTTTGTAATCTGTTATAAAATGTTTTGTTAACCCATTACTTATTCTATTCACTGGAGTCAATAAGTATAGATACTACCCATTTGAGAAATTGCAATCCGTAACAATCCTTCTGTGTTTACACGAGAAAAAGCACAACTAAAACGGCCAGGGATGTTTGCGTTTGTCGAAGACAATAGCCTGTCCCATACTTTAATTTGACAGGCCTCTTTTGTGCGGTTAGATTAATCCGATATTTCTATTGTCAATTACACTATTTGTAAACTAAATCCTTTGTCCTATAATGAGATAACTTACGACAAACCTGAACAGGCCTACTGCATCAAATGTTTGTTACCAGTCTATACCTTTTATTCAGTTTTTTTTGTGCTTCATGACCAAGTGTTTGAGAGCAAATAATTGTGTGGGGCCTGTTTAGTTCGGCCCTTTCACTTGATTTCAATGTTCTCCATTATCCTCAATATGGGTGCTCACTGCAACATGGACATTCAGTTCTAGCATGTTTCATTTCATTTCATTAAATCTATCAAATTCTACAAAAGTAGTTGACTCTGCAATTTTCTATTTAGAATCAAGTCCATTTACTCTCCAACCCGAAACTTAACAATTCACAAACCTGATTTTATCCATTTTAAATATCATCAGGACAAGATCAAGGTTGCCATGCTTATCAAAAATAATCTTGTGTAACATATAATCAATTTAAAGTTTAATGTAATTTTGTAAATTTTCATATTTACAAAATATTTGTATGACTTCAACCATCCCTAAACCAAGCTTAATTCCCAGTTTGTCCTATATACTAGCTGATTTGATCACGTATTACATCAGTACATGACATTCTAAAAAGCTTTTGTAAAATCTTCCCATCAAATTTGCTTCAAGTAAATTGTTTAATTTTGTCAAAAATGAGAGATTGTGTTGCATTGACATTTTCATTTGGGAGTTTCTCACTAAGTTTTTGAGGCAAAATAAAACATTGAGTTAAAGAAATTAGGCTAATAACCCATTCTACACTCATCTCTGATGGCATTTCCCTGAAGCATTAATTATTGTACAATACTATCTCCGCAATTCTTGCTAGAATTAGTCAAATTGATCCAAATCGTGTCAGCAGAGGGAACGCGGTGAAAATTCTGCGGTAATTCATAATGGCATTTCCCTGCAGCATTGATCATGAAATGTCATGTTTTTTTCTTGTAGAATTTGCCACATCACTCAGAATTATGTCAGCATCCTTGATGGAGCCTTCCTGTTATACAATCATGTACATCAATGAATTAGTATGCAAAATACTTTCAAAACCAATACTAATTGTGCCGCTATATGCCAGAGCTTTTTCCTTGATAAAAACAAGACAATGCGGTAGCTACTTCCTTCACAATGTAGCTACTTTTCTTAATTTTGCTTGAATTATATAAAAGAAAATTGGAAGAACTTTAAAATCAATACTAATTGTGGCGTTATATGTGACAGCTACTTCCTTGATGACAACAAGGCAATTTTCCTGATTTAGCTTGACTTGTATCAAAAAATAAATGAAAAGGTCATTTTTTAGAAACAAGAAGGAACAATGCACCAAGCTTTAAAAACATGATATTTGCCAGTTTGCAAACCAGTCAACTTTAATGAGTGTAAGAAGGTCAATACTGTCAATATTTATATTCCAAGTAACAAAATTCAGTATGCTAAGCCGCCAACCACATTGAATAGTTACGGAACTTGTGCATTATTAATTGTCTTCTTCCAACCAATCATCCATAAAATTAAATGAAAGTCAAACTAAAAATGTCACACTCATACAAACATAATTGTCTCAAACTGTTCAAATTTTAAGTTCTGACAAACTTACTTCACTGCAAAAATATGAGAAAGGAACCACTCAACATGATTATGCTATATTGGTAGCCAGTTTGAAGGAGTTGCTGCAAAAATGTGTCCTACATGACATCAAAGATACCTGCATTTAGGGGAAGATCTGGAAAATCCTGATTCAATAAGCCTATTTCAACAGTAATCTAAAGCAAAGCAAATTCTAAGTGAACTTAAAACGACAAAAATTGTCCAGCTCCATTCATTATTATGCTTTGAAGGATCCAAGTGTGGAGAAACTTGGATCCTGAGCATAATAATGATAAAATTTGATGATTTTCAACCCATATTTATTGGTCTCGCTATGAGTTTTAAAATATTGGGCTCCACTGCGTCTCGCCCAATATTTTTACAACTCATAGCTCGACCAATAAATATGGGCTCAATCTATCCAATTTTATAACAATGTCAATGTGAATAACATTCTAAATTAAGTCAAACTTGTATCACCTTTAATACTGTTATGCTATCTGGACAGAAGCGACACAGTCTTCATATTACAGTATTTCAATCAATAGTGCAAATTAACTGATCAATTCATACAAAACTTGCTTCAAAGCAAGTAAAATCACAAACATATAAAAATTGACTAATATACAATTGGGAAGGGTGTTAGAGTTTTTTGTAATTTGTAATTTTTCATATTAAAAAACTCTGTGACTAGAGCAATCATCTTAAACCAAGCTTAATTCCCAGCTTGTTCTATATACTAGCTGATTTGATCACGTATTACATCGGTACATGACATTCTAAAAAGCTTTTGTACAATCTTCCCATCATATTTGCTTCAAGTTAAATATTTAATTTCATCATAAATTAGACATTGTGTTGCCTTGACATATTCATCAGGGAATTTCTCAAGAAGATTTTAAAGTTAAATAAAACATTGAGTTAGAGAAATTAGGCTAATTACCCATTCTACACTCATCTCTGATGGCATTTCCCTAATGCATTAATTAATGTACAATACTATATCTCTGCAATTCTTGCTAGAATTAGTCAAATCGTTCCAAATCGTGTCAGGAGAGGGAACGCGGTGATAATTCTGCGGTAATTCATAATGGCATTTCCCTGCAGCATTGATCATGAAATGTCATGTTTATTTCTTGTAGAATTTGCCACATCACTCAGAATTATGTCAGCATCCTTGATGGAGCCTTATTATACAATCATGTAAATCAATGAATTAGTATGCAAAATGCTTTCCAAATCAATGAAAATTGTGCCGCTATATGCAAGAGCTACTTCTTTGACAAGGTGGCAATTTTTCTTAATTTTGCTTGATTTATATAAAAGAAAATTGGAAGAACTTTAATATCAACGTATTGTGCCGTTATATGTGATAGCTACTTCCTTGATGAAAACAAGGCAATTTTCCTAATTTAGCTTGATTTATATCAAAAATAATAGAAAGGTCATTTATAGAAACAAAGGAAACAAGAAGGAACAATGCACCAAGCATTTAAAATTTGATATTGGCCAGTTTGAAATTCAGTCAACTTCAATGATTGTAAGAAGGTCAATACTGTCAATATTTATAATCCTGGTAACAAAATTCAGTATGCTAAGCTGCCATCCAAACTAAAAAGCACACAACCCCAAACTTAACAATTCATAAACCTGATTTCATCCATTTTAAACATCATCAGGACAAGATCAAGGTTGCCATGCTAATCAAAAATAATCTTGTGTATCATATAATCAATTTCAAGTTTAATGTAATTTTGTAAATTTTCATATTAAACAAATATATGACTTCAACCATCCCTAAACCAAGCTAATAATTCCCAGCTTGTTCTATATACTAGCTGATTTGATCACGTATTACATCAGTACATGACATTCTAAAAAGCTTTTCTAAATTCTTCCCATCAAATTTGCTTCAAGTAAATTATCTAATTTCATCATAAATGAGACATTGTGTTGCCTTGACATTTTCATCAGGGAATTTCTCAAGAGGGCTCAATCTATCCAATTTTATAACAATGTCAATGTGAATAACATTCTAAATTAAGTCAAACTTGTATCACCTTTAATACTGTTATGCTATCTGGACAGAAGCGACACAGTCTTCATAT
>JXSR01S001243.1:4195-15228 GCA_000969725.1 Ophiothrix spiculata | reverse complement strand
TTAGAGAAATTAGGCTAATCACCCATTCTACACTAATCTCTGATGGCAAGTCCCTGAAGCATTAATTAATGTACAATACTATCTCTGCAATTCTTCCTAGAATTAGTCAAATCGTTCCAAATCGTGTCAGGAGAGGGAATGCGGTGATAATTCTGCGGTAATTCATAATGACATTTCCCTGCAGCATTGATCATGAAATGTCATGTTTATTTCTTGTAGAATTTGTCAAATTAATCAGAATTATGTCAGCATCCTTGATGGAGCCTTCCTGTTATACAATCATGTACATCAATGAATTAGTATGCAAAATGCTTTCAAAATCAATACTAATTGTTCTGTTATATGTGATAGCTACTTCCTTGATGACCATAAGGCATTTTCTCAATGAGTGTAAGATTAGGTCAATACTGTCAATATTTATATTCCTGGTAACAAAATTCAGTATGCTAAGCTGCCATCCAAAATATAAAGTTTAAAAACTTGTGCATTATCAATTATCATTTTCCAACATATCATCCATAAAGTTCAAATGAAAGTCAAACTAAAATATTGCATTCATATAAATGTAATTGTCTCCACCTGATTTTGTAACTAAACTGACTAATCAAGCCCAAATGCTAAGTTTTGACAACTTTACAGGTCTGTTCAAATTATGAGAAAGGAACCATTCAACTTGATTATGCTATATTGGTAGCCAGTTAAAAGGAATTGTTGCAAGAACTGTGTCTAAATATTATATCAAAGATGCTTCAATTCAATTCAATTCAATTCAAATCAAATTCAATTCAATAAAACTTTATTTTGATATCAAATCAACAAAACAGCTAAAAACTCTAAGTTATACAATACAAACCTAATCTTTAGGTTGAGATCTGACAAACTCTCACTGAGGATGGCAAGTGCTCCCCATTGAATTGATTCCGAGCTCGACCAGATAAATATAAATTTTCTTGAGAAAGGTCACACTACAAGCTCAATGAATATGTAAACAAATCTTTGGTGGCTTAAAGTTTTCACATCAATGATACAGTTTGATTTAGCATGAAATTCAATATCTTTCCCATACAAATGCACAGCAGTAGTAATTTGACCTCACTGAACATTCCCTTAGTTCATTCATGCTTACTGAGCTGTTACTGTGTATTGTGGGAAGATCTTGAATCACCCTCAGTACAGCTGAAAACACTAATTGCTTAAAATGCATTTCAATTGCAATCAAATTGCGTGGTTTTTTTTAAATTGGTTAACATTTGTATCCAGGTACCTGGGTAATTAAGAAATCAATACATAGAAAAGTAATGGTTGATTTTCCAAAGTCTGGCAGGCATATACATGTATACAAATTGTCAAAGTACCTTCCCCCAGAATGTCAGTATCAACAAAACACCAGAAAATAATGATTTACTGAAGCAACAGAAATGTACAGTATAAAAATGATATATATGTCAGGTAAGTTAAGTTATCCACAAGGTATTCAGCATTGTATGTAATGTCCCTTGCAGAAATCCTTCCATCAAATGTACATCAAATATAGATCAAACCCTCATCAAGCAAACATCTTATGATAGGTATTTGTAATCTATCAAATCCATCAAATATTTATCAAATATGACCCATATTATTTGATTGTTGTCAAATATCGTTCAAATCAATATAAATTGTCAAATCTTGCCTTTTTGCGATCAAAGTGGACTTGGTCAATTTTACAATGATAAACGTCCTAACAAGTTGGCTTAACTCTTTCACAAGTTAATACACCATGTTTGTAATTGGCAACTTGGTTGTGATATATGGTTATATAATTTGAATACATGAACTTTCACATATCTTCACCTTACATTTTTGAATGTTGGAGAGAAATAATTAATCTGAATAGGAAATAACTTTTTGGTTGTTTGGGATACTCTGAACCAATGAAATGAGTGTCCCTCCCCTTCCTCATTACTTCGGTTGATTTAAAATCAATTTCCTTAAATAGAGAGATGTATATATTTTTTGAGAAAAAAAGAGGAAATTTTATTAAAGAAATTGTTTAAATACTCATAAGTTGTACACCAATACAGCAATATTGCCTGTGATTAAACCTAAATGTTTATAGATCAGTGCTATATTTAATTAAATTGCTAACAAAATATTGGAAACCATATACTCCTTTGCCCATTCATTGCTCTTAACTTGATGGTCAGATACCTTTATAAACATCTGACGAATGAGCAGCAAAATTCCAAGAATTTTAAGCAAAAATTGAAATGTAATTATGCATCGAATCATTCTTTATGATGTGAGAAATTCAATGACTGATTTTCAGGGGATCTAGCTTTAACCCTATTTAACCCAATCGTGCTATATGGCACGACATTGCTTTTTCAGGCTTTTCAGGCTGTAGCAACAATATCTAGATATGTGAAATCAAATACAGTGCTCAGAATGGTTGATTTATGACCCCAAAATAGAAATACATTCTTTTTACCCAATTTTTCTATCTTTAAAGCATGATTTAATGGCTTAAATGGCCTGAAACCATGAGATTTTGTCAAATTTTAGGCAAAATTTAGCTAAAAATTGGGACAAAAACTGTCATAAAATTATGAAATGTTTATCAAATAAAATAATTTCTTTTGATTTGAAGAGATAATTATACTGGCTTCCTCAATAGAACCTAAAAATATATACTTTTTGAACATAAGTAGCCAAAATACTGACTCAGATTTATGAAAAATTAGTTTTAAACAAGAAGCTCATTAATAATTCATGAGCTAATTTGCATATGATTTGCATTATTGATAATGCATCCTTATTTTCAGAAAGCTGAATGTCCAAGCTATCCAGTGATGTGCCACTTCCAATACCATTACAAACGAGTCTCATTAAAAATAGGCCATATAGTTCCTACTACCCAGTGCACACAATTCATGCCATTTTGGGGCGGGTTAAATAGGGTTAATGAATCATTTCATTAATTGCAGCTTTAGAATCCATGGAAAGAATGATATGAGCATGTATATTTAAGACAATTTTAAAGATAAAGTTACATAAAATAGGGATTAAAAGAGCAATAAAACCATGGTATCTTTTGAATGATGCAGTACTCAGAAAGTCGCTTATTGCCAAGCACTGTGGAAGAAACTTTACTATTTCAATAATTTCGACCAAACTTTTAATTAATTCGTTATGATTTCATCCACTTTTAGGACACAATCAAGGCCATGCTAATCAACATGATAATGCATAACAATCAATTTAATTTCATCGTAATTTGTAAATTTTCATGTTTAAAGAGTTTGTGACAATCTTCCTTAGCAAATCTTAATTCCAAGCTTGTTCTATATCTAGCTGATTTGATCACGTATTACATCGGTACATGACATTCTAAAAAGCTTTTCTAAATTCTTCCCATCAAATTTGTTTCAAGTAAATTATCTAATTTCATCATAAATGAGACATTGTGTTGCCTTGACATATTCATCAGGGAATTTCTAAAGAAGTTTTTAAAGTTAAATAAAACATTGAGTTAGAGAAATTAGGCTAATCACCCATTCTACACACATCTCTGATGGCAAGCCCTGAAGCATTAATTAATGTACAATACTATCTCCACAATTCTTGCTAGAATTAGTCAAATCGTTCCAAATCATGTCAGGAGAAGGAACGCGGTGATAATTCTGCGGTAATTCATAATGGCATTTCCCTGCAGCATTGATCATGAAATGTCATGTTTATTTCTTGTAGAATTTGCCAAATCACTCAGAATTATGTCAGCATCCTTGATGGAGCCTTCCTGTTATACAATCATGTACATCAATGAATTAGTATGCAAAATGCTTTTCAAATCAATACTAATTGTGCTGCTCTATATGCGATAGCTACTCCCTTGACAAGGTGGCAATTTTTCTTAATTTTGCTTGATTTATATAAAAGAAAATTGGAAGAACTTTAAAATCAATACTTATTGTGGCGTTATATGTGATAGCTACTTCCTTGATGAAAACAAGGCAATTTTCCTGATTTAGCTTGATTTATATCAAACAAATAATAGAAAGGTCATTTTTAGAAACAAAGGAACAATGCACCAAGCATTTAAAATTTGATATTTGCCAGTTTGCAAACCAGTCAAGTTCAATGAGTGTAAGAAGGTCAGTACTGTCAATATTTATAATCCTGATAACAAAATTCAGTATGCTAAGCTGCCTTCCAAACTAAAAAGTGCACAACCCCAAACTTAACAATTCACAAACCTGATTTTATCCATTTTAAACATCATCAGGACAAGAACCAGGTTGCCATGCTAATCAAAAATACTCTTGTGTAACATGTAATCAATTTCAAGTTTAATGTAATTTTGTAAATTTTCATATTAAAAAAATATCCCTAAACCAAGCTTAATTCCCAGCTTGTTCTATATACTAGCTGCTTTGATCATGTATTACATCAGTATGACATTCTAAAAAGCTTTTCTAAATTCTTCCCATCAAATTTGCTTCAACTTCAAGTAAATTATATAATTTCATCATAAATGAGACATTGTGTTGCCTTGACATATTCATCAGGGAATTTCTCAAGAAGTTTTTAAAGTTAAATAAAACATTGAGTTAGAGAAATTAGGCTAATCACCCATTCTACACTCATCTCTGATGGCAAGTCCCTGAAGCATTATTTAATGTACAATACTATCTCTGCAATTCTTGCTAGAATTAGTCAAATTGTTCCAAATCGTGTCAGGAGAGGGAACGCGGTGATAATTCTGCGGTAATTCGTAATGGCATTTCCCTGCAGCATTGATCATGAAATGTCATGTTTATTTCTTGTAGAATTTGTCAAATCACTCAGAATTATGTCAGCATCCTTGATGGAGCCTTCCTGTTATACAATCATGTAAATCAATGAATTTGTATGCAAATTGCTTTTCAAATCAATACAAATTGTGCTGCTACATGCGATAGCTACTTCCTTGACAAAGTGGCCATTTTCTTAATTTAGCTTGATTTATACGCAAGTAAATCGGAAGAACTTTTATAATATGAAACAAAGAAAATACAAAGATGGTGCACCATGCATTTCATATTTGATTTTTGAGTGGTTCGCAAACCAGTCAACTTCAATGAATATAAGAGGTCAATACTGTCAATACTTATACTTCCAATAACTAATAACTAAATTCAGTACAGTTGTAGCTTAAACTTACTTTTAAAGCTTAATGATTTTTTTCTTTCCTTTGTCCATAAATCTATGCAAGTCAAATGAAAAAAAATGCCAATTGCATTGAAAATAAGATAATTATCTAAAACTAAAATTGTGACAGAACTGATTAGTTATTTAGAGTTATATATTTTGACAACCTTAACTGTAGAAAATGTTAGACAAAGACAACTCAACAAGCCATATGATTGGTACCCAAAAAGGCAATCCAACAAAAATGTGTTTATATATCACATTGAGAATATATGCATTAATAATGCTTACCCTAAATTCTGAAGTTCTCCGCGTTGCGGATTTTCCGCAAAAATCGGGGAATTTGAAGTGAAAAGCGGAAAAAGCATATCTGAGGAAAATATAAAACAAAAAGACCCAAAAACGACAAATTAATAAATTTTTGAAGAAATAAATAAAAACTTAAGAATATTTGAGATCATAAATTAAACAAAATAAAGCCAAATTTATCATAGATTTACCTTACAATGCCTATAAAAACGTATAAACTACCTAGTTACGGCCGTGATATGCCCAAACATTCGGCATTGATTTGCGATCTCGCATCACACATTGCCCATTGGGATCACACATCGCCCGACTGTCAGAAATACTGCATTCCGCTACGTCACTGTATCCCAGGATCCCTTGCGCGGGCGAGCTAAAAATAGCCACGGGGGCTTTTCCAAAAGCTTGTCCAGACCGGTATCGCTGCAGGGCGAAAACTTTTTATTAAGCTTAGTTTACAAACATTAAATTTTGATTAAAAATGGCACGCGGAGGACTTCAGAATTTACAGTAAACTTAGACTACAGTAAACATATAGGTAAGAGACTTGAAAACTGTAAGATTTTTAAGAATTTTTTTTTTCAAAAAAGTGCAAAAAATACAAAGCGGAATAAAGCGGAATTTGGCATTTGTAAAGCAGAACATTTTTGGCCTTAGCTTACCCCAACCCAACTAGAACTCACTAAAGCTCACTGTTAAAAACACTAAAATGTGCCTAAATCCAAATACATCATAGATGTGGGTTACATGGGTACCAAATTGTTGCCCACAGGCAGGCATGCAGTGACTCAGTGGTGGCCTGCTAATGGTGTGCCTTGCTTGGGGCGAGATGTCTCAGGTTCGAATTCAGGTGAATTTTTTTTTTCTCCTATGAAATACTTGGACTTAGGCTAGAAAACAGAACATCTCTCAAATCAGGGTTAGGGTTATGGGTGCAATTTTGAAAGCCATCCCCAAGTGTCCATCACCCTGCACCCCTGTGGAGCAAGTTTCCATCGCCCCTATGGAGTACAGTGGTCCTGTATTTCTATGAAATAATGAAGGCCTAAATTAAACTTTAAATGAAAGTCAGTTTGAAAATAATTGTTGAATACCCCATTTATGATACAACCTTGTCAATGAGAGGGAAAATGTCGCAAATACAGTCAAGTTTGTATTAACAGTGAAATAATGATTAACCTAACATAAAAAAAGATTAACCTAACATAGCTTTTCACTCCACTTTTTAACAGTAAAATAGTTTTCAGATGCATGCATTTCATTCAATAAAGCTATTAATCACACCAAAAATTAAGATGCGAAGACAACTTTGTGATAATTAACCAATCAACTTATACAATACTTACACTTTAAACCAAGAAAAAATGGCAATGGCTCTGCTCTCTACAGTAAATCAGTGGCAATTTATGATTTGTCGTTGGGGTGGCACTTTATGCAACCTTGAAATCATCAGTATGAAAATGCAGTTAAGAGGTACATTTTTCCAGCACTTATTTACAAATTATAGACCATGCTTAAAGATGTTATTCATGATTCTGATGTGAAGAAAACCTCACCTCTTTTCTAGCCAAAATTAAAGAAGAGTACAACATGAATGTATGCTGAAAATTTCACTTGATTCTGACTATTCATTTTCAAGTTACAAGCTTTTCAGCATTTTAAAACTTCCCATAGGTTATTGTGTTGTAATTAATGTCGTGGCCCCAACAATAATTAGAAAATGACATATTTTCTCACTATTCTCAAAAATGCTAACACATTTGTAAAAAAATGATTTGGGGTTTGCAATTGATAAAGGTGACCTTGAGGATGAAAAGCGAATATTGAATAAGTAAGCACAAGGAAATGAACTCGTACAAAAAAATAAATAAAAAGTTACTATGAATAATTATCTAAATTAATCATTATGCAGAATTCAACAACATTAGACAATGATTACATTTCAACATTGTAAGGCAAAAAAAAAAAGAACTCTCTCTCAGCTTCCTTAGGCCCAAAACCCTAAGAGCTACGCGTTTTGGTTTTTTTTAGTCAAAAAGGCTATGTGCTATGCTGAAATCTTTTTTTTTTCCCGTTACATTTTTAGGTCACTATTTATTTTTTCATTTTTTTATCTCTTGTTGTAAGAAAAAAATAAAAAAGCAAAAAATCTCCTGAAAACCTAAAAAAAGAAATACGGTAAAATTCAAATTTGTGCGCGGGAAGCTGAGACAGATTTTTTTTTTGCCTAAGTATCAACATGACATCAGAAAATGTTTTATTGTGAAAGCAATTGGGTGCTCAGTTTAAGAATGAGCCAAATGTCAGAAAGTTTGAGTTTTGTTAGTGTCAATTTTTGTAAATACATATACACACACATTGCATGTAAGAAGGTAAATTGCAGCGAGGTTAGTGAACTTTTCATATTTGTACAATTACACTTTTCACAAAAATTGTATATTTTTTTATACATAGCAACATGATTGTGATATACCAAAGTATATTTTCAAGACCTTAGATATAATGGAAACAGTACTCTTAAATCGAAAACTTGATCTGTCAAAAGCTTTTGATACTATTAACCATGAAATACTTCTTTACAAACTAAATCATTATGGTTTCCGTGGTATTGTCTTAGAATGGTTTAAAAGCTATTTGCAAAATCGAAAACAGTATGTTACCTATGATAACCATGATTCAAATTTTGAGGACATCTTGTGCGGTGTTCCTCAAGGGTCTATACTGGGGCCACTTCTCTTTATTTTGTATATAAATGATATCACGAATACCTCGGAAGTTCTTGATTTTATTCTTTTTGCTGATGATACTACAATTCTTTACTCGCATAAAAATATCGTAAATGAAATGAGTTTGATAAACAACGAATTAAATAAAGTAAGCAATTGGTTCAAAGCCAATAAATTATCAGTTAACGCAGGAAAAACAAATTATATGATTTTGGGCACCCCACACATGACAAACACCGAATCATGTGCTAATCTGAAAATAGTTCTGAATGAGACCACCCTTGAAAGAGTAAGCTATACTAAATTTTTAGGTGTACTGATTGATGAGTGTCTCACATGGAAAAAACACATAGAATGTGTATCAAAAACAATTTCAAGGAACATTGGCGTCATCAGCAAATTGAAATATTCATTACCTTCCAGAATACTTCGAACATTATACTGTACTCTTGTATTGCCGTATCTTAGCTACGGAATTCTTATTTGGGGAAGTGCACATAAAACTTATCTTGACAAACTGATAAAACTGCAAAAATGGGCAATAAGAACAATTTCAAATAGCCATTATAGGGCGCACACGCCACCATTGTTTCACAATTATGACCTATTAACTGTTAATGACATCTACAAAGTGGAACTAGGGGTATTCATGTTTAGATTTTCCATTAACGAATTACCAACTTCCTTTAAAGACTTTTTTTCTAAACGCAGTCAAGTCCACGACTATCAAACAAGACATGTCAACAATTTCAACATTACAAACAATAAGAAAACTTTTTCAGATCGTGCCATTCGGACAACCGGTCCTATTCTTTGGAATTCACTTCCAAATAGTATGAAAGAATCCAAATCAATAAAGCATTTTCGCAAAGAAATGAAAGAATCTATTATTCAAAACTATACTCATGAGTAGCCAATTCTCGCAGTTTACTATCTAGCTCGTCGATGTCCTTGTCTTGTTTGTACGTCTTGGTCCCTTTTTTATTTTTATGTATTGCTATTGTTTTTTTTGTTTTTTTGTAAGGGGTAGGCTAATTTCTGGCCTCATTGGCTTTCTGGTCTACTCCTCCATTTTGGTTTATATGTCTGTTGCTTTTTGATGTATTGTATTTTTAATGGAAATAAAGATTGATTTGATTTGATTTGATTTGATTTGATTTGATTTGATTTGACTATATTTCCTGGTTGTTGATAGTAGTCTATACCAACAAAAACGAGTGCCCCATTCCCACCTCATTCTTTAAGTGAAATTGGCATCATATTATATTCACAAATTATTTCACGGATTGTTTCACAACCTTCAAACTATTAATCAATGAATAGATTTTTAAAAACATATTCAAAATATCCATTTGATGAGATGGAAGTCTGATATTTTGACATGTGAAAATCAATACCCATTTGAGGCAGCTAAGTTTCTATAATATTTTCAGATTCTGACTTCTTGTTTAATTTACAGTGAGATGGATAATCACAATATATATCGGTAAAAAGAGGAACTTGTATTAAAGAGGAATATGTTTTAAATGGGACTGAAGGTTGTACAGGCGTTGTGTTATGAGTTGGGACAAATCTGCATTACACACTGATGTAGAGTGGAATTTGCATGTCCTTTCTTTTTAATGCATAGCATTTCTTTCCCTGTGTTAAAGTCCCATTCTACAGATACCCATTTATACAATTTCATCCGCAATTTTATTTCATAATCATCCACAATTTCTTTTCATAATCACTGATAATTCTTTTGTTCATAAATAATAACACTTCACTTGGTACAAGGACAGGTAATAGCCAAATCTTATAATGCACTGTAAAGTCAATTCAATGAGCGTCAATGCATTGTAATACCATCTTATTCCTACTATATCCATGGTAATACATATATACCTTCTGCGGTGCATCCGCTCCGGTGCATCCTCACTCCCCTACCCAGTACCATTCAAATGTGATTATTTCAAAAAGTAAAGAATAATTGAAGATGAAATAATGGTGACTTATAGCTTGATAAATTGTCAAGGTTATGGTCCATAAACCAAATCAATTTACCCCTCCTATCTGAAATTATGGTAAAAATACTCCTGATTTTTACCGAAAACTGTAACGCCTCCACCCATTCACTATACCTCAATTCGTAACACAATGGCTACAATAAAACATTCAAGACTGTGACTAGACCTTCAATGTTTCAAGATCATATCAGTGCTATTTTTAATCAAATTACTAAAACGAAATGCTTGGAAAATTCAAATTTATTTGCTCATGCATAGTTACTGAATAGATGCTGTTCAGATCTGAGATGAAATATAGTTATTTTCGTCTCAGGTTCAGATTACCTTCCTTGAAACATCTAGACATAATAATAAGCAGCAATAAATTCCAAAAATATTAAAGATTTTGTGTCTTATACTTTGCCCTCCAGAAAATGTAACAATTTCTATCTTTTAGAGAAAAATAAAACCAGACATTTCCAAATTATTCAGTGAGAATGAGACACATGGCTGTTGGCAGTTTCACACTGCAAAATGTATTCACATGGTGATACACACTGCATATTCAGAATTGCCGTCTATGATTATTTTTTTCAGCCAGAAGATGTAAGGCAAAAACAAAAACAAGTTTGTTTCCCGTACGCCGCGCGCATTTCGTTTTGGCGTCATATATTTGCGCATTTCATTTTTTTATTTGATATTTTAGAAAACGAAAATCAAAATAGCCAATTTGATATAATTAACGGGGAAAATTGCAAAATTTTTACTAAAGAAGTGTTTTCTTTTCAACAAAAACTTGAAACCGGACAGGTTTCTTACTGAAAAAATCATCACCAATGCGGAT